>CM053032.1:85841907-85908965 GCA_028564925.1 Lithobates sylvaticus
CAAACTGTGGTGCAGCTAATATAATCCACAATGGAAAGCGTGTCACCGCTGTGCTCTATATGTAAAAATTGTCCGCTTACCGAATCAAATGAAGATCATATGCGTGTGAATAGAAGCGCCTCTGAAGACAAGTGGTCAGCCAGCTCCAAGGAACATATCCAGGCTTATGGTGTTCCTTAATCTCATTAATCACATCATGTGGTTATAAAAGATAATGAAAGATGCTCATAGTGCATCAATGCGTATAAAGCTGGTTTATTAAATAAAAATTGCACCTACATCAAGGACACTGAATTAGAGTGATATGGGATAAAATCTTGCACGGCCGCCTGCAGTGTGGTCCTCGCTAGTTGACGTCACTTTGCTAGCTCAAATCCAACACGTTTCCTCTCAGAAGGCATTAACTGGGATAATTGAGTGACTGAGCGTGTCCTGCCATGAGCAGCAACCTGAGCACTGAGGAGGGAGGGATGAACCCAGCCCTGACACCTGGTGACTTGTAACTGTAGGTCCTCTACCACCTTTTTCAGTGCATTTTGATCATGTGAGGGATGGGCCCGGTGCTCGATGCGAACCCACGTTCGCATCGAGCACCGGGCGTTCGCTCGCTCGGCGAGCCCAGAACTATTTGGGCCGCTCGCATCACGTTCGTGTGATGCGAGCGGCCCCGCAATGCATTGCGGCCGGCGCGGCCGGCGCAGTGCATTGCTGGCTGATGATTGGCCAAGCATGCACTGTGACCCCGCATGCTTGGCCAATCACAGCCCCGGAAACTCGAAGAGCCATAATTGGCTACAGGCAGGACGCCTGTAGCCAATTACAGCTCAGGGGCTGTAGTACACGCCCCCCCCTATAAAAGGCCGCCACGCCGTCTGCGCCGGTCACATGCTGTTCCGGCGCAGATAGAGCAGGCTAGATCTGTGACACTCTGCTGGATTTAGTTAGATAGATTTACTGAGAGAGAGTTAGGTTGGATAGATTCATTTAGAAGGATTGAGTTAGAAAGAGGGGCTTGTAGTGTGTTCGTGGCAGGCAGGCAGCGCTCCTATATTTTGTTCCCAGAAGCACCTATAGGACTTGTAGTGTGTTCGTGGCAGGCAGGCAGAGCTCCTATATTTTGTTCCCAGAAGCACCTATAGGACTTGTAGTGTGTTCCTGGCAGGCAGGCAGAGCTCCTATATTTTGTTCCCAGAAGCACCTATAGGACTTGTAGTGTGTTCGTGGCAGGCAGGCAGAGCTCCTATATTTTGTTCCCAGAAGCACCTATAGGACTTGTAGTGTGTTCCTGGCAGGCAGGCAGAGCTCCTATATTTTGTTCCCAGAAGCACCTATAGGACTTGTAGTCTGTTCCTGGCAGGCAGGCAGAGCTCCTATATTTTGTTCCCAGAAGCACCTATAGGACTTGTAGTGTGTTCGTGGCAGGCAGGCAGAGCTCCTATATTTTGTTCCCAGAAGCACCTATAGGACTTGTAGTGTGTTCCTGGCAGGCAGGCAGAGCTCCTATATTTTGTTCCCAGAAGCACCTATAGGACTTGTAGTGTGTTCGTGGCAGGCAGGCAGAGCTCCTATATTTTCTTCCCAGAAGCACCTATAGGACTTGTAGTGTGTTCCTGGCAGGCAGGCAGAGCTCCTATATTTTGTTCCCAGAAGCACCTATAGGACTTGAAGTGTGTTAGTCCCATCACACAGAGATCATATATTTTGTTCCCAGAAGCACCTATAGGACTTGAAGTGTGTTAGTCCCATCACACAGACCTATATTGTCTTCCCAGAGGCACCTATAGGACTTGAAGTGTGTTAGTCCCATCACACAGAGATCATATATTTTGTTCCCAGAAGCACCTATAGGACTTGAAGTGTGTTAGTCCCATCACACAGACCTATATTTTCTTCCCAGAAGCACCTATAGGACTTGAAGTGTGTTAGTCCATCACACAGAGATCATATATTTTGTTCCCAGAAGCACCTATAGGACTTGAAGTGTGTTAGTCCCATCACACAGAGATCATATATTTTGTTCCCAGAAGCACCTATAGGACTTGAAGTGTGTTAGTCCCATCACACAGAGATCATATATTTTGTTCCCAGAAGCACCTATAGGACTTGAAGTGTGTTAGTCCCATCACACAGACCTATATTTTCTTCCCAGAAGCACCTATAGGACTTGAAGTGTGTTAGTCCAATCACACAGAGATCTTATATTTTGTTCCCAGAAGCACCTATAGGACTTGAAGTGTGTTAGTCCCATCACACAGAGATCTTATATTTTGTTCCCAGAAGCACCTATAGGACTTGAAGTGTGTTAGTCCCATCACACAGAGATCATTTATTTTCTTCCCAGAAGCACCTATAGGACTTGAAGTGTGTTAGTCCCATCACACAGAGATCATATATTTTCTTCCCAGAAGCACCTATAGGACTTGAAGTGTGTTAGTCCAATCACACAGAGATCATATATTTTGTTCCCAGAAGCACCTATAGGACTTGAAGTGTGTTAGTCCAATCACACAGAGATCATATATTTTGTTCCCAGAAGCACCTATAGGACTTGAAGTGTGTTAGTCCAATCACACAGAGATCTTATATTTTGTTCCCAGAAGCACCTATAGGACTTGAAGTGTGTTAGTCCCATCACACAGAGATCATATATTTTGTTCCCAGAAGCACCTATAGGACTTGAAGTGTGTTAGTCCAATCACACAGAGATCTTATATTTTCTTCCCAGAAGCACCTATAGGACTTGAAGTGTGTTAGTCCCATCACACAGAGATCATATATTTTCTTCCCAGAAGCACCTATAGGACTTGAAGTGTGTTAGTCCAATCACACAGAGATCATATATTTTCTTCCCAGAAGCACCTATAGGACTTGAAGTGTGTTAGTCCCATCACACAGAGATCATATATTTTCTTCCCAGAAGCACCTATAGGACTTGAAGTGTGTTAGTCCAATCACACAGAGATCATATATTTTGTTCCCAGAAGCACCTATAGGACTTGAAGTGTGTTAGTCCCATCACACAGACCTATATTTTCTTCCCAGAAGCACCTATAGGACTTGAAGTGTGTTAGTCCAATCACACAGAGATCTTATATTTTGTTCCCAGAAGCACCTATAGGACTTGAAGTGTGTTAGTCCCATCACACAGAGATCATATATTTTGTTCCCAGAAGCACCTATAGGACTTGAAGTGTGTTAGTCCAATCACACAGAGATCATATATTTTGTTCCCAGAAGCACCTATAGGACTTGAAGTGTGTTAGTCCCATCACACAGACCTATATTTTCTTCCCAGAGGCACCTATAGGACTTGAAGTGTGTTAGTCCCATCACACAGAGATCATATATTTTGTTCCCAGAAGCACCTATAGGACTTGAAGTGTGTTAGTCCCATCACACAGACCTATATTTTCTTCCCAGAAGCACCTATAGGACTTGAAGTGTGTTAGTCCCATCACACAGAGCTCCTATATTTTCTTCTCAGCAGCACCCACAGGACTTCTAGTGTGTTAGTGGCATCACACAGAGCTCCTCTATTTTCTTTGCAGAAGCACCCACAGGACTTCTAGTGTGTTAGTGGCATCACACAGAGCTCCTCTATTTTGTTTGCAGAAGCACCCATAGGACTTCTAGTGTGTTAGTGGCATCACACAGAGCTCCTATATTTTCTTCTCAGCAGCACCCACAGGACTTCTAGTGTGTTAGTGGCATCACACAGAGCTCCTCTATTTTCTTTGCAGAAGCACCCACAGGACTTCTAGTGTGTTAGTGGCATCACACAGAGCTCCTCTATTTTCTTTGCAGAAGCACCCATAGGACTTCTAGTGTGTTAGTGGCATCACACAGAGCTCCTCTTTTTTCTTTGCAGAAGCACCCATAGGACTTCTCGTGTGTTAGTGGCATCACACAGAGCTCCTATATTTTCTTCTCAGCAGCACCCACAGGACTTCTAGTGTGTTAGTGGCATCACACAGAGCTCCTCTATTTTCTTTGCAGAAGCACCCATAGGACTTCTCGTGTGTTAGTGGCATCACACAGAGCTCCTATATTTTCTTCTCAGCAGCACCCACAGGACTTCTAGTGTGTTAGTGGCATCACACAGAGCTCCTCTATTTTCTTTGCAGAAGCACCCATAGGACTTCTCGTGTGTTAGTGGCATCACACAGAGCTCCTATATATTCTTCTCAGCAGCACCCACAGGACTACCGACTACAATGGCTGGAAGACCGCCAAGGGGAGGCAGAGCGTGCAGAGCCAAGAACACAGGGCAGGCAGGCTCTGTTTCTAGTGGACGTGGCCGTGGACGTGGACGTGGTCGTGCATCGTCATCAGCACGTGGCCATGGGACACGCGCGTCTTTGTTTTCGGCAGCTGGACATGTGGAGCCGCATCATGCTGAAGGCTTGGTAGAATGGATGACCAAGCCCTCCTCATCCTCCTCATCCTCTCTCACCCAGGCTCAGGGTACTGGCAGAGCATGATCAGCCACCCCTTCCCTAGACCCACCATGTCCTCCTGAGGAGTCCCCCGAACTCTTTGAGCACAGTGTTGGGTACATGCTCCAGGAGGATGCCCAACGATTCGAAGGCTCGGATGATGATACCCAGCTTGAGGAATCTGGCAGTACTGTTCCACCAGCTGCAGCTTACTGCCAGGTTTGCTCTAGTGGTGAAGAGGGAGGGGATGATGAGGTCACTGACTCCACGTGGGTGCCTGAAGGGAGAGAGGATGAGGAGGAGGACGAGGAGGAGGAGGATGCGGCGTCACATGTCCAACGAGGCAGGGTGCCCCCTGGAGGCCAGGTAGAGGCCAGCACAGCAACTGTACAACACCGCAGAGCTCCGCCTGTGCAGGGCGCTGCCTCTGCACGTTATCAGAAAAGTTCTTTGGTGTGGGCCTTTTTTGAGACGAGTGCAGCAGATCGCACCACTGCTATTTGCAATATTTGTCTCAAGCGTATCTCGCGTGGCCAAAACATCAGCCGCTTGGGCACCACAAGCATGACCAGACATATGGCGACCTGCCATGCAGCTCGTTGGCAGGCACACATAAAAGACCCACACCAAAGAACTAAGCGGACCTCTCCTTGCTCCTCCTCAGCTGGGATCTCCATCCCCACTACACCTTCAGTCCTCTCTGAAAGCTGCTCTGAGAGGACTGAAGGTGTAGAATTAGGTGTGTCACAACCAAGTACTTGCAGTACACCGACGTCCGATTGCAGCAGGCAAATTTCCCTGCCCCAGCTGCTGGACCGTAGAAAGAAGTACACTCCCAGCCATCCACATGCCCAGCGGTTGAATGCTAGCCTGGCTAAATTGCTAGCACTTCAACTGCTGCCTTTTCAGTTGGTAGACTCGGCCCCCTTCCGTGAGTTTGTTCAATGTGCGGTTCCTCAGTGGCAGGTTCCCAAACGGCACTTTTTCTCACGGAAGGCGATTCCGTCTCTCTACCGGCATGTGGAGGGCAATGTCCATGCCTCGCTGGACAGGGCGGTCAGCGGTAAGGTGCATATTACCGCTGACTCATGGTCCAGCAGGCATGGACAGGGACGGTACCTTTCTTTCACGGCCCATTGGGTCACTCTATTGGCAGCTGGGAGGGATGCAGGACAAGGTGCAGTAGTGTTGGAGGTTGTTCCGCCACCACGCCTCCAAAACGCTACTACTGCTACTGGTTGTGACACACCTCTCTCCTCCACCCCCTCCTCTTCTTCTTCCTCCAGTGCTCTGTCCTTGGAACCAGCGGTGCTCCGTAGGCGTACAAGGGGCTACGCAAGTACGCAGGCAAAAAGATGCCATGCCGTGCTTGCGCTGGTGTGTTTGGGGGACAGGAGCCACACTGGGCCAGAGGTTCTGGCAGGGGCAGGCCGAGAGGTGGTTGACACCAGCTTAAGCCAGGAATGTCGTTTCTGACAATGGCACCAACCTCCTCTCCGCCCTGCGACAGGGGCAGCTCACCCATGTGCTCACGTCCTCAACCTGGTGGTGCAGCGGTTCTTGGGCAGGTTCCCAGGCTTACAGGATGTCCTGAGGCAGGCCAGGAAAGTCTGTGTGCATTTCCGCCGATCTTATAATGCCAGTGCTCGGCTGACTGAGCTGCAAAAGGAGCTGAACCTGCCCAAGAACCGCCTAATATGTGACATGCCCACCAGGTGGAACTCAACGTTGGCCATGCTGCAGCGACTGCACACGCAGCAGAGGGCCATCAATGAGTACCTTTGCGACTACGGCACCAGGACAGGGTCAGGGGAGCTTGGTTTTTTTTCCCCACGTCAGTGGAGCATGATCAGGGATGCATGCACTGTCCTCTCACCATTTGAGGAGGCCACGAGGATGGTGAGCAGTGACAGTGCATGCATCAGTGACACTGTCCCTCTTGTCCACCTGTTGGAGCATACGCTGCGTGGGATAATGGACAGGGCACTTGAGGCAGAACAGAGGCAGGAAGAGGAGGACTTCCTTGCCTCTCAAGGCCCCCTTTATCCGGACAGTGTTCCTCCTGTCCCACCCATCACACAGGAAGAGGATGATGAGGAGGAGGAGGAGGAGGAGGAGGAGGAGGAGGAGGAGGATTGTGTGAGCATGGAGGTGGAGCCTGGCACTCAGCATCAGCAGCAGCAGTCTTTTAGGGATGATGTACAGTCCCAACAAACCAGTGGACTTGTACGTGGCTGGGAGGAGGTGGCTGGCGATCATGTCATCCTCAGTGACCCAGAAGACTCCGGACCGAATGCCTCAGCTAACCTACGCTGCATGGCCTCCCTGATCCTGCAAAGCCTGCGGAAGGATCCTCGTGTTCTTCGGATCAAGGAGAGGGACCATTACTGGCTGGCCACTCTCCTTGATCCGCGGTACAAGGGTAAGGTTGCGGACCTTATCTTGCCGTCGCAGAGGGAGCAGAGGATGAGACATCTCAGGGAGGCCTTGCAGAAAGGTCTGTGCAACGCGTTCCCAGAAACTGGGAGGCTACAAACTCCTGGTCCTGGGCGACGAGTTGCTGAGGCTTCGGTCAGTGGCAGAAGGAGCGGTGGGGAAGGTGGACGTCTGACCGATGCGTTCAGACAATTTTTTAGTCCGCAGCCCCAAGGTATGATCGGTTCCAGCAACCATCGCCAGCGTCTGATATACATGGTGCAGGAATACCTTGGGGCAAGGTCAGACTTGGACACCTTTCCCACCGAAAATCCTCTGGCTTACTGGGTCCTGAGGATGGATCACTGGCCAGAGCTTGCACAGTATGCAATTGAGCTACTGGCCTGTCCTGCCTCCAGCGTTCTGTCCGAACGCACATTCAGTGCTGCTGGAGGATTTGTGACTGATCATAGGGTGCGCCTGTCCACCGCCTCGGTTGATCGACTGACCTTCATCAAAATGAATCAGTCTTGGATCACCACCAGCTACCAGGCACCTGAGGCGGATATAACCGAATAATTTTTAATGTAACATCACATCCCTTCAAGACTGCCTATGCTGATGCTGAGTGACTGTCCTCTTATGTTCACTGACTATCCTCTTCCTCCTCCTCAATGATCCATGCCACCACACCAGTGCCTAAGGCACAATTTTTCAGCCCCTGTTTAACAGGGGCGTGTACATACAATTTTTATAAAAAAAATGCTTCGCAACACTGTGCTCCAAGTACAGTATCTGTGAGGGGTTGCAGTGTTGTGGCACCAGCACCAGTGCCTAAGGCACAATTTTTCAGCCCCTGTTTAACAGGGGCGTGTACTTACAATTTTTTAAAAAAATGCTTCGCAACACGTGTGACTGCTGTGCTCCAAGTACAGTATCTGTGAGGGGTTGCAGTGTTGTGGCACCAGCACCAGTGCCTAAGGCACAATTTTTCAGCCCCTGTTTAACAGGGGCGTGTACATACAATTTTTATAAAAAAATGCTTCGCAACAATGTGCTCCAAGTACAGTATCTGTGAGGGGTTGCAGTGTTGTGGCACCAGCACCAGTGCCTAAAGCACAATTTTTCAGCCCCTGTTTAACAGGGGCGTGTACTTACAATTTTTTAAAAAAATGCTTCGCAACACGTGTGACTGCTGTGCTCCAAGTACAGTATCTGTGAGGGGTTGCAGTGTTGTGGCACCAGCACCAGTGCCTAAGGCACAATTTTTCAGCCCCTGTTTAACAGGGGCGGGTAATTACAAATCTTGATCTAATAGTTCACAGCAGGGCCCATTCCTGCGCCCACCAAGAGTAACTATGAGGGCCTACAGTCTTGTGGCAACACCGTCCACCACCACCGCCAAAGGCCCAATTTTTCTGCCCTGTTCATCAGGTGCTTGCAATTACAAATCTTGATCTAATAGTTCACAGCAGGGCCCATTCCTGCGCCCACCAAGAGTAACTATGAGGGCCTACAGTCTTGTGGCAACACCGTCCACCACCACCGCCAAAGGCCCAATTTTTCTGCCCTGTTCATCAGGTGCTTGCAATTACAAATCTTGATCTAATAGTTCACAGCAGGGCCCATTCCTGCGCCCACCAAGAGTAACTATGAGGGCCTACAGTCTTGTGGCAACACCGTCCACCACCACCGCCAAAGGCCCAATTTTTCTGCCCTGTTCATCAGGTGCTTGCAATTACAAATCTTGATCTAATAGTTCACAGCAGGGCCCATTCCTGCGCCCACCAAGAGTAACTATGAGGGCCTACAGTCTTGTGGCAACACCGTCCACCACCACCGCCAAAGGCCCAATTTTTCTGCCCTGTTCATCAGGTGCTTGCAATTACAAATCTTGATCTAATAACTCACAGCAGGGCCCATTCCTGCGCCCACCAAGAGTAACTGTGAGAGCTTACAGTCTTGTGGCAACACCGTCCACCACCACCACCACCACCCCCAATTTTTCTGCCCTGTTCAACAGGTGCATGCAATTACAAATCTTGATCTATTAACTCACAGCAGGGCCCATTCCTGTGCCCACCAGTCTTGTGGCTACACCAACATCTAATAGGGCAAATTTCTGCAGAGTATATACGCCAGGCCCCTACTTTCATACATCCAACTTACAAACGACTCCTACTTGCAAATGGAAAGAGAAAACAGGAAGTGAGAGGAAATCTACCCCTAGGAAGGGAAATTCTATCCTGTTAGATTTAATTTGGGAAAAAGGTATCTCCTCTCTACTGATACTTTATCACCAATCCTTGTTTCAATTAAAACCCCACTTTTCCAAAAACATTTGTCATTGGGACGGAAAGTGAGGTGACATGTTCTGAACAGATGTGCAAAGACAGCAAATGTTACAGGGGTGATAACCCCTCCCTATGTTCTCCAAAAAGCTTAAAAATAGATTTTTTTGGGATGGAGCTACACTTCATAATGTACCTGTTCAGATTCTACTTAAGAACAAACCTAAAGCCGCAAGTGGTTTTAAATGGCTTCTTTTTTTCCTTTACAAATGACATTTTGTGCAAGGACAGTTCTAAACACGGGAAACACATGCCACTTCACAGGCATACTTTAGACACCCCCCAGGTACCATATTTAAAGGAAAATTTCACTTTTTTTTTTTCACTTTATGCATCATTAAAATGACTGCTCCCGAAAAAACGTTAGTTTTTAAAAGTTCTTTTTGCATTGATATATGTCCCCTGGGGCAGGACCCGGGTCCCCAAACCTGTTTTATGACATTAACATGCATATTGGCCGTTGTAATTAGCACTTTTGATTTCGAACGTTCGCGTCCATTATAACGTATAGGGTTCGAAAATTCGCGCAAACTTTCGGTCGGTTCGAAGGTTCTGGTGCGAACCGAACCCGGGGGTGTTCGGCTCATCCCTAGCCAGGAATAGGATGCCACCTTTTCTTCAAGTCAAACCCGAACACTTTAGCGGCACACAGCATTTTTTTTTTTTAGTATACACACACCGTCTTTGTTGTTCTCTCCATCTTTTATTCTTTCTTTCCCTTTTTCTTTGTTTCTCCCCCTGCCCTTCTTTCTCTCTGGGAAGTAAATGGCTACATGTCCATTTTTGCATTATTACATAAAATGCTAACCATACACAAATATATATATATATATATATATATATATACACACAGTGCCTTGCAAAAATATTCACCCCCCTTGGCAGTTTTCGTGTTTTGCCTCACAACCTGGAATTAACATGGATTGTTTGAGGATTTGTATAACTTGATTTACAGAACATGCCCACAACTGCAGATGTTTTTATTGTTTTATTGTGAAGCAAACAACATATAGGACAAACTAACAGAAAAAGTCAATGTGCACAACTATTCACCCCCATAAAGTCAATACTTTGTAGAGCCACCTTTTGCAGCTTTCACAGCTCCAAGTCACTTTGGATAAGTCTCTATGAGCTTGCCACATCTTACCACTGGGATTTTTGCCCATTCCTCCTTGCAAAACTGCTCCAGCTCCTTCATATCGATGGTTTGCACTTGTGAACAACAATCTTTAAGTTTGACCACAGATTTTCTATTGGATTGAGGTCTGGGATTTGACTAGGCCATTCCAACACATTTACATGTTTCCCCTTTAACCACTTTCAGACCGGACCAATTTGCAGCCAAAGGACCAGGCCCCTTTTTGCGATTCGGCACTGCGTCGCTTTAACTGACAATTGCGCGGTCGTGCGACGTGGCTCCCAAACAAAATTGACGTCCTTTTTTTCCCACAAATAGAGCTTTCTTTTGGTGGTATTTGATCGCCCCTGCGGTTTTTATTTTTTGCGCTATAAACAAAAATAGAGCGACAATTTTGAAAAAAATGCATTATTTTTTATTTTTTGCTATAATAAATATCCCCAAAAAATATATAAAAAAACATTTTTTTTCCTCAGTTTAGGCCGATACGTATTCTTCTACATATTTTTGGTAAAAAAAATCGCAATAAGCGATTATTGATCGGTTTGCGCAGAAGTTATAGCGTTTACAAGATAGGGGATAGTTTTATAGCATTTTTATTAATAATTTTTTTTTTATTATTAATGGCGGAGATCTGCGATTTTTTTTGTGACTGCGACATTATGGCGGACACATCGGACATTTTTGACACATTTTTGGGACCATTGTCATTTTTACAGCAATTAATGCATTTAAATGCATTGATTTCTGTATAAATGACACTAGCAGTTTAGGGGTTAACCACAAGGTGGCAGTGTAGGGGTTAAGTAGGCCTAGGGGTGTGTTTTTTACTGTGGGGGGGCGTGGCTGTCAGCTAGTGAATGCTGATCTCTGCTCCAATCACAGGGAGCAGAGATCGGCGTCACTAGTTGCTAGGCAGAACAGGGAGATGCTGTTTATCTCGGCATCTCCCCGTTCAGCCGCTCCGTGAGACGATCGCGGGAGTCCCCGCGGCGATCGAGTCCGCGGGGACCGCGGCCGGACTCACGGGGGTCCCGACCGGCGCGGGAGCGCGCCGCTCCCGGCGCGCTCCCGATGGCACGGACAGGCGAAAGGAGGGACGTATATATACGCCCTCCTGCCTGTACGTGCCATTCTGTCGACGTATATCGTCGTGCGCCGGTCGGCATGTGGTTAAAGTGTTGCTTTAGCAGTGTGTTTGGGGTCATTATCCTGCTGGAAGGTGAACCTCCGTCCTAGCCTCAAATCGCACACAGAGTGGTACAGGTTTTGTTCAAGAACATCCCTGTATTTAGCACCATCCATCTTTCCCTCAACTCTGTTTCCCAGTCCCGACTGCTGAAAAACATCCCCACAGCATGATGCTGCCGCCACCACCATGTTTTAATGTAGGGATGGTGTTCTTTGGGTGATGTGATGTGTTGGGTTTGCGCCAGGCATAGCGTTTTCTTTGATGGCCAAAAAGTTTAATTTATTCTCATCAGACCAGAGCACCTTCCTCCATACATTTTGGGAGTTTCCCACATGCCTTTTCGCAAAGTCAAAATGTGCCATTTTGTTTTTATGGCTTATTGTCGCCCTATGTACAGATACTCCAGTCTCTGCTGTGAAACTGTGCAGCTCCTCCAGGGTTACCTTAGGTCTCTGTGCTGCTTCTCTGATTAATGCCCTCCGTGCCCAGTCCATGAGTTTTGGTGTGCAGCCGTCTCTTGGCAGGTTTTCTGTTGTGCCATTTTCTTTCCATTTGGTTATGATAGATTTGATGGTGCTCCTAGGGATCATCAAAGATTTGGATATTTTTTTATAACCTAACCTTGACTTGTACTTCTCAACAAAATTGTCCCTTACTTGTTTGGAGAGTTCCTTGGTCTTCATGGCAGTGTTTGGTTAGTGGTGCCTCTTGCTTGGGTGTTGCAGCCTCTGGGGCCTTTCAAAAAGGTGTGTATATGTAATGACAGATCATGTGACACTTAGATTGCACACAGGTGGACATCATTTTACTAATAATGTAACTTCTGAAGGTAATTGGTTGCACCAGAGCTTTTTATGGGCTTCATAACAAAGGGGGTGTGTCACGTACCTGGTGGTGCGAGCCCGAGATTGCAGGGAGAGGCCTCCCTTGCGTCTCCCACTCCTGGTCCCCTGGTGTGGGAACAGGAGAGCCAGGAGTGAGGAGGAGCACGGGTGCCTGGCAGGATCAACAGACCGGTGGGAAGGAAACAGGTTAGCTGAGCAGGCAGGATCTCTGGGAAGCAGGTTCACAGGTAAACCGGATAGCAGAGCTGGCAGGATCACAGGAAGCAGGCTCACGGGTAAACTGGATAGCAGAGTTGGCAGGATCACAGGAAGCAGGCTCACAGGTAAACCGGATAGCAGAGCTGGCAGGATCACAGGAAGCAGGCTCACAGGTAAACTGGATAGCAGCGCTGGCAGGATCACAGGAAGCAGGCTCACAGGTAAACTGGATAGCAGAGCTGGCAGGATCACAGGAAACAGGCTCACAGGTAAACTGGATAGCAGAGCTGGCAGGATCACAGGAAACAGGCTCACAGGTAAACCGGATAGCAGAGCTGGCAGGATCACAGGAAGCAGGCTCACAGGTAAACTGGATAGCAGAGCTGGCAGGATCACAGGAATCAGGCTCACAGGTAAACTGGATAGCAGAGCTGGCAGGATCACAGGAAACAGGCTCACAGGGTAACTGGATAGCGGAGCTGACAGGAACTGGACAACGGCTTGGCAAGCAGGTTCACAGGTACACTTGGATAGCAGAGCTGACAGGAACTGGACAACGGCTTGGCAAGTAAGTTCACAGGTAAGCTTGGATTGCAGAGCTGACAGGAACTGGACAACGGCTTGGCAAGTAAGTTCACAGGTAAGCTTGGATTGCAGAGCTGACAGGAACTGGACAACGGCTTGGCAAGCAGGTTCACAGGTAAGCTTGGATTGCAGAGCTGACAGGAACTGGACAACGGCTTGGCAAGCAGGTTCACAGGTAAGCTTGGATTGCAGAGCTGACAGGAACTGGACAACGGCTTGGCAAGCAGGTTCACAGGTAAGCTTGGATAGCAGAGCTGACAGGAACTGAACACAGGAAACGGAACCACAGACTGGACTGGGACCGGCAGGTGAACAGGCTCGTTACAGAGGGTCAGTTTGCAGACTGGACAAAGGCTAAGCAAGGAACCAAAGTTCATCAAGAAGTCAGGTAATGAATCTGAACTAGAGCAAGGTACAATGGATCAGGCAGGAGGATGGTCACTGGAAGCCGGGGTCGGGTACAGGCAGAAAGCAGGATAGTCTTATGGCAAGCCGGGTCAAAGGAACAGGTACAACAGGATCAGGTTTCTTTACTACACCACAACGCTGTAGAGCAGACAGCAAAGACCGTCTGCTCAAGTCAGGCTTAAATAGGCCGGCTGGTGCTAACTAGGGCGCGCGCCCGTCTCCCTGTGCGCGGTTGTGCACGTGCCCGCGCCCGGGCGCGCATGCGCATGCGCAATGGAATCTGAGGGCCAGGACGGCCCGGGTTTAGATTTCTGGCAGGATCTTCATGACATTGCCCCCCTCCTAGGGGCAACCTCCGGGTGCCCCTCTGGGCAAATCTCTCAGGGTGAGCTCTTTTGAAGGCTTGAACTAGACTCTTAGCATGGATATTACACTCGGGCTCCCAGGAGTTTTCTTCAGGACCATATCCCTTCCATTTGATCAAAAACTGGTTCTGATTTCTCCTTTTTCTAACATTTAGTATGGCCTCTACCTCATATTCTTCCTCGCCATCTACCAAGACTGGGTCCGGGGGTACCGTCCTTCTGTTGGAAAAGGGGTTGGAAGTAGAGGGCTTCAACAGGGAAACATGAAAGACTGGATGGACCTTGAGGGAATCAGGAAGTTCCAACTCATAGGCTACTTCATTAATCTTTCGTTTGACTGGAAAGGGACCTAAGAACTTAGGGCCCAGTTTCTTTGAGGGACAAGCCAATTTCAGATTCAAGGTGGAGAGCCACACTGTGTCACCCGGTGCCAGTACCAATTCTCCACGCCTCTTTCGGTCAAAGACTGTTTTGTTATGTTCCTGGGTCCGGGCCATGGTATCCTGCAGGAGTTGGTTATTGGAAGCAAAGAAGTCAATCTTCTCCTGGACTGCGGGCACAGTACATTCAGGAAGAGAATTGGGCAAAAATGAAGGATGAAAGCCATAGTTGGCAAAAAAAGGGTGTCTGTTGGGTGGCCGAGTGGATAGCATTGTTATATGCAAACTCGGCAACTGGTAACAGGGAGATCCAATCGTCTTGGGAGAAGGAAGAAAAGCATCGAAGATATTGTTCCAGGGTCTGATTGGTTCTTTCGGTCTGCCCATTGGTTTGAGGGTGATAAGCGGAAGAAAACGATAGCTCAATATTGAGGGTCTTGCAGAGTGATTTCCAAAACCGAGAGGTGAATTGTACCCCTCGGTCGGACACTATGTTGGCTGGTACCCCATGGAGTCTGATGACTTCTCGGATGAACACTTGTGCGGTCTCTGAGGCAGAAGGGGTACCCTTCATGGGAACAAAGTGTGCCATCTTTGACAGACGATCAACTATCACGAAGATCGTAGTGTGGTCCTCTGCTGGGGGCAGTTCCACAATGAAATCTATGGACAGCATTTTCCAGGGGCGATCTGGGACTGGTAATGGCTTGAGTAGGCCCCAGGCTTTGGTTCTGTGACTCTTGCTCCGAATACACACAGTGCATGTTTCCACAAATTTCCTGCAGTCTTCCCTTAGCTGAGGCCACCAGAAGGTATGTTGTACCAATTCAGTGGTTTTGGTGACACCAAAGTGTCCGGCAAGCTTGTGGTCATGGCACAATTCCAGGACGGTTACCCGCAGACCCTCGGGAATGAAAATCTTATCCCCATGCCACAGTAGCCCATCCTTGGCCTGCAACCCAGGACCGGGAGTGGGTATGAGGCCACTGGAGGCCCGCCTGAGCTGGGACAGTAGGTCTTCCTGAAACAGGAGAAAGTTTCCAGGGGCAAGGATAGTGTCTGGAGGGGAACCATCCTGGGATTTGTGATACATACGAGACAGAGCGTCTGGCTTCGCGTTTTTGGAACCCGGACGATATGTCACGTGAAAAGTAAAACGAGAGAAAAATAAGGCCCAACGGGCCTGTCTAGGTTTTAACCTCTTGGCAGTCTTCAGGTACTCTAGATTCTTGTGATCTGTGAAGATCAGGATTGGGTGAGTAGCCCCTTCTAGCAGGTAACGCCATTCCTCGAGGGCGGTTTTTATGGCCAGTAATTCCCGATCCCCCACATCGTAGTTCTTCTCGGCTGGGGACAGTTTCCGTGAGAAGAATGCCACGGGGTGTAGCAGGGCCTTGATGCCCTGTCTCTGGGACAGGATGGCCCCTACAGCTATTTCTGAGGCATCCACTTCGAGGACAAAGGGCAGAGAAGGATCTGGATGCTTCAGGATAGGGGCTGAGGTAAAGAGCCCCTTGAGGGCCTCGAAGGCCCCTTGGGCCTCAGGGGACCAATGAAAACGGGTACCTTGTTTGGTGAGTTGAGTAATGGGTGCCACTATGGCCGAGAATCCCTTGATGAATTTGCGATAAAAATTGGCAAAGCCAATGAATCGCTGGATCCCCTTTTTATCTGCGGGAACTGGCCAGTCCAGGATGGCTGAGATTTTCTGGGGGTCCATCCGGATGCCTCTACTGGAGATGATCAAACCTAGGAAGGGTATGCTTTCTACCTCAAAGAGACATTTTTCTGCCTTGGCATAGAGGCCATGTTGCCGGAGACGACCCAACACACTTTTAACATGTCCACGATGCAGCTCTAGGGAGGAAGAGAAAATTAGTATGTCATCAAGATAAACAACAGCAAAAACATCAAGGAAGTCCCGAAGTACATCATTTATAAAGGCCTGGAAGGTAGCGGGGGCGTTACAGAGTCCAAATGGCATCACCAGGTACTCGAAGTGCCCAAATCGAGACCGAAATGCCGTCTTCCATTCGTCCCCATCCTTTATACGTATCAAATTGTATGCCCCTCTGAGGTCCAGTTTAGAAAAGATGGAGGCCGTGCCAAGCCTCTGAAACAGTTCAGGTACCAGGGGAAGCGGGTAGCGATTTTTGACTGTGACCTCGTTCAGGGCACGGTAGTCCACACAGGGTCTGAGAGAATGGTCCTTCTTTTCTACAAAAAATATTCCTGCACCTGCAGGAGACGTAGATGGGCGGATAAACCCTTTTTTCAGGTTATCATCAATATAGTCCTTTAATTTCCCCTGTTCCACCTCTGTTAACGGGAAAACCCTACCGAAGGGAATCTTGGCCCCAGGAAGGAGTTCAATGGGACAGTCATAGGGCCTATGTGGTGGCAGCACATCTGCCCTTTGTTTACTAAACACATCCAGGTATGCATGGTAGACTTCAGGGATGGACTGACGTAGACCTGCCTCGTTTTCGAGGCAGAGCAGAGCAGAGGGTCCTGCGGGGGCCACGGAGCCGCAGGACCTTTGGCAGTAGGGAGAAGAAAAGGCCACCTCTCCTGTGGACCAGTTGATGACCGGGTTGTGTGCTTGCAGCCAGGGGATCCCTAGAATGACTGGAAACAAGGGGGAAGAAATTATGTCCAAACATAACAGTTCTTGATGTGACTCTGAGATTACTGTGTGCAATGGGGCAGTCTCCTGAGTCACTGGGCCAGATTTGATGGTGGACCCATCCGCCAGGTGGACAGACAGGCCTTGTTTTCTCAGACGGAGAGGAATTCGATGCCGGGCAGCAAAAGCAGAGTCCATAAAGCAACTGCAGGCACCAGAGTCAATGATAGCTGTGGTTTGTAGGGTCCTTCCTGATAACTGGAAGGAAACAGAAAGGGCAAGATGAGATGAAACCCCGGTCACAGGATCCACATAACTGGAGAGAATAGTGGGGAACTTACGGAGTTTAGCCGGGCAATTCCGAACATAATGACCAGGCTCTCCACAATACAGGCACAGATTGTTGCTGCGGCGTCTCTGACGTTCTGCTGGGGTGAGAGAAGGCCGCAGGAGTCCAAGTTGCATGGGTTCGGATACTGAAGAGGCATGAGTAGGTTTAACGGGGGGAACAGTGCGGAAGTGACTAGGACCCCTGGGGAGCATCCAGGTAGGTCTTGGGGACCCCAAGGTTCGTTCGGCCCTACGCTCCCGTAGGCGCCGGTCAATTTGGATGCTTAGGTCTATGAGGGAATTCAGGGTCTGGGGTACCCCCACTCTGGCGAGCTCGTCCTTGAGTGCGTCTGAGAGGCCCATGCGGAATTGATGACGGAGGGCAGCATCGTTCCAGTCGGTGTCGGCACCCCAACGCCTGAACTCAGCCACGTAGTCCTCTGCTGGTCTTCGACCCTGTTGGAGAGAATGTAAGGCGGCCTCCGCAGTGGTTGAGAGTTGGGGGTCCTCATAAAGCTGCGCCATGGCATCAAAAAAGGTGGAGAGACTGGTCAATGCTGCATCCTTTTGTTCCACGAGACGGTGGGCCCAGATTTGGGGATCCCCAGTCAGTAGGGCTACCACAAAACCCACCTTGGTGGTCTCTAAAGAGAAGGTCCTAGTTTGCAGGGCAAAATGGAGTTCACAGGAGTTACGGAAAGTTCTAAAACTACCACGGGCACCCGTAAATTTCTCTGGAGTAGGTACCTTGGGCTCAGGTGGTAGCATCACTATAGTCTGGGTAGGTGCAGGCCCCGTTGGGGGTATTGCTGGGTGAGGAGTTCCTTGGGTACTGGATGGACCAGAAAGGGCCAGTACCCGTTCCTCCAGCCGGGTATAACCCTGCTGGAGGTTCTTCACCGCTTCGGTCAGACCTGCCAGGTGTTGGCATAGCCCCTCCATGGCGGGGGCTCCCTGCTCGGGCTCAGACATGGCTGTCTGCTACTGTCACGTACCTGGTGGTGCGAGCCCGAGATTGCAGGGAGAGGCCTCCCTTGCGTCTCCCACTCCTGGTCCCCTGGTGTGGGAACAGGAGAGCCAGGAGTGAGGAGGAGCACGGGTGCCTGGCAGGATCAACAGACCGGTGGGAAGGAAACAGGTTAGCTGAGCAGGCAGGATCTCTGGGAAGCAGGTTCACAGGTAAACCGGATAGCAGAGCTGGCAGGATCACAGGAAGCAGGCTCACGGGTAAACTGGATAGCAGAGTTGGCAGGATCACAGGAAGCAGGCTCACAGGTAAACCGGATAGCAGAGCTGGCAGGATCACAGGAAGCAGGCTCACAGGTAAACTGGATAGCAGCGCTGGCAGGATCACAGGAAGCAGGCTCACAGGTAAACTGGATAGCAGAGCTGGCAGGATCACAGGAAACAGGCTCACAGGTAAACTGGATAGCAGAGCTGGCAGGATCACAGGAAACAGGCTCACAGGTAAACCGGATAGCAGAGCTGGCAGGATCACAGGAAGCAGGCTCACAGGTAAACTGGATAGCAGAGCTGGCAGGATCACAGGAATCAGGCTCACAGGTAAACTGGATAGCAGAGCTGGCAGGATCACAGGAAACAGGCTCACAGGGTAACTGGATAGCGGAGCTGACAGGAACTGGACAACGGCTTGGCAAGCAGGTTCACAGGTACACTTGGATAGCAGAGCTGACAGGAACTGGACAACGGCTTGGCAAGTAAGTTCACAGGTAAGCTTGGATTGCAGAGCTGACAGGAACTGGACAACGGCTTGGCAAGTAAGTTCACAGGTAAGCTTGGATTGCAGAGCTGACAGGAACTGGACAACGGCTTGGCAAGCAGGTTCACAGGTAAGCTTGGATTGCAGAGCTGACAGGAACTGGACAACGGCTTGGCAAGCAGGTTCACAGGTAAGCTTGGATTGCAGAGCTGACAGGAACTGGACAACGGCTTGGCAAGCAGGTTCACAGGTAAGCTTGGATAGCAGAGCTGACAGGAACTGAACACAGGAAACGGAACCACAGACTGGACTGGGACCGGCAGGTGAACAGGCTCGTTACAGAGGGTCAGTTTGCAGACTGGACAAAGGCTAAGCAAGGAACCAAAGTTCATCAAGAAGTCAGGTAATGAATCTGAACTAGAGCAAGGTACAATGGATCAGGCAGGAGGATGGTCACTGGAAGCCGGGGTCGGGTACAGGCAGAAAGCAGGATAGTCTTATGGCAAGCCGGGTCAAAGGAACAGGTACAACAGGATCAGGTTTCTTTACTACACCACAACGCTGTAGAGCAGACAGCAAAGACCGTCTGCTCAAGTCAGGCTTAAATAGGCCGGCTGGTGCTAACTAGGGCGCGCGCCCGTCTCCCTGTGCGCGGTTGTGCACGTGCCCGCGCCCGGGCGCGCATGCGCATGCGCAATGGAATCTGAGGGCCAGGACGGCCCGGGTTTAGATTTCTGGCAGGATCTTCATGACAGGGTGAATACATACGCACATGCCAGTCATCCATTTTTTATTTCTGAAAAATTGTTTTATGTATATATTTTACTTCACCAATTTAGACTATTGTGTTCTGATCCTTCACATATAATTCAGATTAAAAAAACATTGAACTAAAGGCTGTAATGTAACAAAATAGGTAAAAAGCCAAGGGGGTGAATACTTTTGCAAGACACTGTACATGCACTGTATGTATTTACACCTACAGGTATATTGAGCCCAATAAATGATTGTCTTTGGGGGGGGGGGGGGGATTGCAATGTGGAATGTGCCTTATGTGTGTACAGTGTGTATCATGTGTGTGTGTGTGTAACATGTATATTGTGTGTGTGTAACGTGTATTGTGTGTAACATGTACATTGTGTGTGTAGCGTGTATTATGTGTGTAACATGTATATTCTGTGTGTGTACCATGTTTATTGTGTGTGTGTAACGTGTCTATTGCGTGTGTGTGTGTTTGTAACATTTATATTGGGTGTACTGTGTGTGTATTGTCTGTGCATTGTGTGTCCTCTCCTGCATGGATCCTGGCAGTAGAAGAGGAGAGCTGCCTTGTAGTGGAATGTCCAGGATGGCATAGATGTGGATGGAGGAATGGATCGATCTTTGACAGCTGATGGGGTGGGGGGGGAGGGGGTTGGTGTGTGGAAGTCCTGCAGATCTCACTGATGGCCAATAGAGCACACAGTAAAGCCTTGTACACACGGTCAGATTATTGGACGAATTTTCATCAGTTTTTTGCTTGATGCTAGTCTTAAATCGAAAGTGAAGGGGGTACTCGCTATCAGAACATTTTCTGACGACAGAATTCAAAGTCAGAAGTGATGTAATGTGTTGAATTGTTTTATTCTTTCATTTCTGAGCATGCCTAGTCTTGCTCTTCAGATTTTTTTTTTGTCAGAAATCCATACTAATGAATAGAAAATCGGACGTTGTGGTCATATCAGACAAAAATTTTCAAGCCTGCACATCCAGTTTTTGTCTGCCGAAAATTCGTGATCGTCTGTCAAAAGCAGCATACTAACAATCAGAAAATCGGCAGATCTTTTATCGGACAAAATTTATCTTCAGATTTTCTGACCGTGTGTACGGGTCTTAAGTGTCCATGCCCCCAACTCCTTTATCCACCTGTTACTGTGTGTGTTGTAACTTGCACAGACCTGCTCGGACAATGACTGCTTCCTCCTCCGACTCTCCACTGCTAGAGATCATAACCTTCATCACCTCCTGTTCACTGCACCGCCGCCTCTTTCTGAGCTGTGATGTACGAGGCGCTTGTACCGGCAAGAACCTGTACAATGTCACCTGGGATAATCCTTTGCCCCTCACCTGCTACACCGCTGTCTGCACTCTACAGGAACTTATCCTCTGACAGCTACATTGTTGTATGATGCTCGGAGATGAAAAGGACACTTCACCAGGGGCAAACACATACCCTGCACACATGCATTCCATGCTCAGCAGCGTCCCTGCAATCCCCCAAATTCATATAGCAGCAGAGAGAGCGTGAGAGTGGGGTGGTGACAGGGGCGGGTTCTGCGCAGGCTGGTATAAACAAACTCTCTCAAAAGCATGCATAGAGGGAGCCACCATTCAGGCGGGCTGAAAACCGGACACATGACTTAAAAACCGGACTGTCCGGGTGAATCCTGTACAGATGGCAACCCTACTGAGGAATCAGCTGGGAGTTTTCTTCAGGCACCGACCAGAGTGCTTTCAAATGTGTTCAGCTATTGGTTAATTGCCAGCACCCATCTTTCGACCGTGATCTGGTGATCATTTCCTGTTCATCAGCCAGCCCCTTCTGGCTATTTAACCACTTGCTGACCAGCTCCCGCCGATATACGCCGGCAAACCGGCAAGGGTGCACAAAACCACGTACCCATACGTCACTCTGTCATCGTCGGCTAGCGGGCGCGCACACGCCGCTGTGCACCATGGGAGCGTGCCTGCGGATCACGCAGACTCGATGTCCGCCGGTGGCCCAGAATGGACGTCTCTAAGAAGGAGTCCTCTCACGCCATCACGTCTGATGCACTTTGAATGACAATTGTGCGATCATACAACACTGTACCCAAATTACATTTTTATAATTTTTTCCCCCCAAATAGAGCTCTCTTTTGGTGGTATTTGATCACCTCTGCGATTTTTATTATGGCAGCTAGCTGTCATAACCCCGGTATCCTCTTCTTCGGCCGGTGGTCCAGTTTCCGATAATAGTGGTCTTTGTGGCGGATTCACTGCAAGATCACTTTTAACGGCGGCAGGAGAGGGCCCCCCCTCCCACCGCCCTCCGGTGCCCTCCACCGCTTACCAGAGCCGTTGGCAGGGGCGGAGGTAATCAGATGTTGTCCCTTGTGTGACATGGAGACAAGTGAGGGGAAGATGGCCCCCACCCGTCTCCATATCATTGCAGGGCGGAAGCAACGTTAAAATGTCACATCCGCCCATAGCTCTTAAAAGGCCATTTTAATTTATTTATTTTTTTATTGCATTTTAGGGTAAATACGAGATCTGAGGTCTTTTTGACCCCAGACAGATTTCATATTTAAGAGGTCCTGTCATGCTTTTTTTCTATTACAAGGGATGTTTACATTCCTTGTAATAAGAATAAAAGTGACACAATTTTTTTTTTTTGCAGAACAGTGTAAAAAAAAAAAAAAAAAAAAAAGCGTTGCGGCTTCACTTCCCGGTTCCCTACTGCGCATACACGAGTCGCACAGTGCAATGGCTCTGGGACCCGTGTGTGTCCCAGCAGACAGCGTGGTGGGACAGGAAGAGGCATAGACTCCTGTGGGAGTCTATGCCCAGAAGTGGGTGCAAATACCTGTCTTAGACAGGTATTTGCACCCTCCTCCCCCTGAAAGGTGCCAAAATGTGACACCGGAGGGGGGGGGGGGGAGGGTTCCGAAAAGCGGAGGTTTAATTTTTGTGTGAACCTCCGCTTTAACTTGTAAACAACAAATCTCAAAAAGAGGCTCGGTCCTTAAGTGGTTAAAGAATTTTTTCACACCTGCCTAAAACTTTTGCACAGTTCTTTAGGGCTTTATAATGTAATGCTTGCCTGTATTACAGCCATACACTCAAATCTGTCAGCTTAGATCAAAGTAATGCCTCGTACACACGTAGGGACTTTTGCCGGCGGACCTAGTCCAGCGGACAATCCCGCGGGACTTTCCGGCTAGGTCCGCTGGACTTTCCGAGGGTGTGGACTTGCCCACACACGCACGGACTTCTCCAGCGGATAATCCGCCGGCCAAAAGTCCGCGGGACTTTTGAAAATGAACGGACTTGCCCACACACGGAGCAGTCCGTTCATTTCGAACGTAACTTCAGGTTACGTAGCTAGCGTAGGCAGTAAATGCCGCCGCGCTAGCTCCGTAAGCTGGCATGGATTTAAAGGGAATCCCCACGCCGAAAAAACGGCGTGGGGGTTCCCCCCAAATCCATGTCAGACCCTCATCCGAGCACGCAGCCTGGCAGGCCAGGAAAGGGGTGGGGACGAACGAGCGCCCCCCCCCCTCCTGAGCCGTACCAGGCCGCGTGCCCTCAACATGGGGGGTGCCCTGGGGAAAGGGGGGCCGTGCGGCCCCCCCACCCCAAAGCACCTTGTCCCCATGTTGATGAGGACAAGGGCCTCTTCCCGACAACCCTGGCCGTTGGTTGTCGGGGTCTGCGGGCGGGGGCTTATCGGAATCTGGGAGCCCCCTTTAATAAGGGGGCCCCCAGATACCGGCCCCCCACCCTATGTGAATGAGTATGGGGTACGATGTACCCCTACCCATTCACCTAAGGTGTAAAATGTAAAGTACAAAAACACACACACTTTTGAAAAAATATTTTATTGCACTGCTCCGGGGGTCTTCTTCCGTCTTGGGGGTCTTCTCGCCGGACTCCTCCGCTCTCTTCTGCTCTTTTACCTAGCTCTTTCACGAGGGGAGGAGTCCGGCTACCTTCTTCGTCGTCGCCGCCGTCGTCTGGGGGTCTCGATCCGCCTTCGGGGGTCTTCCGGGGGTCTCTTCTGTTCTTGCGGCGGTCGTCGTCTTCCGCGCCGCCGGCGCCTTCTTCTTCTTGTCCTTCTTCTTGTCCTTCTTGTTCTTCTTCTTCTTCCGATGTTGACCCGACGCTCTCTCTGCCCGGAATGCCTGTGCCGCTCTGCGCTCGGACTTATATAGGGACATGGGGGGCGGGGTCACCATGTGACATGTGCATGTGACCCTGTCGCCCATGTCCCTATATAAGTCCGAGCGCAGAGCGGCACAGGCATTCCGGGCAGAGAGAGCGTCGGGTCAACATCGGAAGAAGAAGAAGAACAAGAAGGACAAGAAGAAGGACAAGAAGAAGAAGGCGCCGGCGGCGCGGAAGACGAAGACCGCCGCAAGAACAGAAGAGACCCCCGGAAGACCCCCGAAGGCGGATCGAGAACCCCAGACGACGGCGGCGACAACGAAGAAGGTAGCCGGACTTCCCCCGCTCGGTAAAAGAGCTTGGTAAATGGCAGGGGGAGTCCGGCGAGAAGACCCCCAAGACGGAAGAAGACCCCTGGAGCAGTGCAATAAACTATTTTTTCAAAAGTGTGGGTGTTTTTTTTTACTTTACATTTTACACCTTAGGTGAATGGGTAGGGGTACATCGTACCCCATACTCATTCACATAGGGTGGGGGGCCGGGATCTGGGGGCCCCCTTATTAAAGGGGGTTCCCAGATTCCGATAAGCCCCCGCCCGCAGACCCCGACAACCAACGGCCAGGGTTGTCGGGAAGAGGCCCTTGTCCTCATCAACATGGGGACAAGGTGCTTTGGGGTGGGGGGGGGCCGCACGGCCCCCCTTTCCCCAGGGCACCCCCCATGTTGAGGGCACGCGGCCTGGTACGGCTCAGGAGGGGGGGGGCGCTCGTTCGTCCCCACCCCTTTCCTGGCCTGCCAGGCTGCATGCTCGGATGAGGGTCTGACATGGATTTGGGGGGAACCCCCACGCCGTTTTTTTGGCGTGGGGAGTCCCTTTAAATCCATGCCAGGTCACGGAGCTAGCGCGGCGGCAGTAACTGCCTACGCTAGCTACGTAACCTGAAGTCACGTGCTAAATGAACGGACTTGCCGATGAGGGCAAGTCCCTTCATTTCAAAAGTCCCGCGGACTTGCCCACTAACGGCGGGATTGTCCGCTGGACTTCCAAGTCCAGCGGATAATTTGAAAACAAAACTTCAAACTTTAGTCCGCCGTACTTTGGCGCCAAAAAGTCCGCCGGCGCCCACACACGAGGGGATTATCCGCTGGACTTCAGTCCAGAGGATAATCCCGCGGGATTGTCCCTTCGTGTGTACGCGGCATAAGTAAGATCCCCTTTTACGATAAGAAATGGTACAAAACAGTTTTGCCCCTTATCCCCGCTTATTTTTATTCTGGCTTTGAAACCACTCTTGTGCAGGGGAAAAGCAAGTCCAAATATCACATCGTGGAGCAATCTCAATATACAAAAGTTTGCAGCCCACCCAAATGACTTGTATTTTATGTTACCAATCCGTCTATCTCTCTCTCAAACCTATTGGTGGAGTTCTTACTTTATGTTTCCCTCTCCAATTTGTTAATCAGTTATCAAACGTCGGAAGCCCTGAACATTTTTCTTACACACAAGGCTTTTGTCATTAACCCTTTTTCTGCCAGAGCCCTTTTTGCATATATATTTTTTGCACACATGTTTAAAAAATTATTTTAAGCCTGAAGATTACATAAAACCCCAAACATTATATATCTTCTGAAAGCAGACACCCCAGAGCAGGGGGTAGCAACATTTGAAAGGTGAAGATTTACCTGGACAACATGGAGACAATCAAAGATCACTGGGTTGTGTTGCCTTTTTTTTTTTTTTTTAAGAAAAAGTGAAGACCACATGAAGAAAACTTAGCTTAGATTTAGCTTCAGTGAGAAACTCTGCATTCACTTTCATTCACATTTTTTTTTTCATGTCTGAGTCCACTATAAGGCAGAACATTTGGTACTGCAGGCTGATTTATTCGACTAGTTTCAGGCCTGGCTATCTTCTCTGACTTCTGGCTAGTGTAAGTAGTATGTAGTGCATAGGTCAGTATTAGGTAGGTCAGTGTACAGAGGTAAGTAGTAGGTAGTAGGTAAGGCAGTGTACAGAGGTCAGTAGGATGTAGGGCAGTGTACAGGGGTCAGTAGAAGGTAGGGCAGTATATAGAGCAGTGTACAGAGATCAGCAGGATTTAGGGCACTGTACAAAGGTCAGTAGGATGTAGGGCACTGTGCAAAAGTCAGTAGGCTGTACAGTAGTGTGCAGAGGTCAGTAGGATGTAGGGCAGTGTGCAGAAGTCAGTAGTATGTAGGGTAGTGTGCAGAGGTCAGTAGTATGTAGGGTAGTGTGCAGAGGTCAGTAGGATGTAGGGCAGTGTGCAGAGGTCAATAAGATTTAGGGCATTGTGCATAGGTCAGTAGGATGAAGATAAGTATACAGAGGTCAGCAGTATGAAAAGCAGTGTATAGGGATCAACAGGGCAGAGAACTGGTGGTCAGTAGGGCAGAGGACGGGGGATCAGGGGGACACGGTACTAGGGGATCAGGAATTCATGGGGTAGGGAGGTCTGGAAGGCAACAGTACTGGTGGTTTAGTAGAACAGCATACAGGGAGGTCAGGAGGGTATGGTATTAGTGGTTCAGAAGAGTAGTATTATATATATATATATATTATATATATATATATATATTCGTATTGGGGACCAAGGAGGGACTAGTACTGTGGGTTCAGGAGGGTACAGAAGTTGTTCAAAGATGCAGAGTAGTGCAGGGAAGCAGCATGTACTGGCACTGATCCCCACCAGACATCCACTCTTATCCATCCCAAAAGCGCATTGGATGGATCGGAGAGGAGGCGGGGCATTGGCAATGAGCTCACTATACACAGGGCTCAGGGAAAAAGCTTGGGGGTGTTCGTACAAGAACAAAAAAATATACTTGTGCCACTGATTACGAGACATAATAAGGCAGGGATTTGGTGATGTGTGTGAAACACCTGGTCTGACTGATCCAATGGAAACAGGAAAAAATAAAGAACCTAGTGCTGGTAAGGCACGGTAGTACCCCTCTGGATTTTATAGGCAGGCCAGGTAATGTAGTAAAAAAGTATTTTATTGTACATATACAAAATAGAAAAAAAGAGATGTATACATTTATATAAAACAATTTGTAGAAAAATGTACTTTGATAGACATATGTATGAAACTCAGCTGTCCTATAGACACTATTGGGCTAGCAAGAGCACATACTGAAAATTACGCCTGACATGTTTCAGACCTTGTAGTCCTTCTTCGGAGGCTTATGTCATTTTTCTATAAAGAATCATAGGTATTCTAAAATATATATACACAATGATACATTAGTATAGAAAAAAGTAAATATAATAATTAGATCTATGATAATTTCAACAAGACAGGGGAATGCTTTATAGTCCAAAGGACATGCACCTCTGATCATGCTTAATATCAATGTAACAGCTCAGGAGATTATACTTACAAAGATGAACCAATCGCTGGTAAAAGAAAACGAGGGGGGCCCAAGGTGAATTACCACGGATACATCGCATGTCCGAGACCTCAAAAATATGCCAGATGGTTACAGGAGAAGGGTATGCATAGGAAGGGCAAAGGAGCAGGGAGGCGGCAAATGTCCCAGCTGCAAGGACTTTAGGCTTGTGGAGTGGTATACTCCAGCCTGAATCCTGACCACAAAATGCAGGGAGTCCTCATGTACAGTGGTGTGAAAAAGTGTTTGCCCCCTTCCTCATTTCCTGTTCCTTTGCATGTTTGTCACACTTAAGTGTTTCAGAACATCAAACCAATTTAAACAATAGTCAAGGACAACACAAGTAAACACAAAATGCAATTTGTAAATGAAGGTGTTTATTATTAAAGGTGAAAAAAAATCCAAACCATCATGGCCCTGTGTGAAAAAGTGATTGCCCCCTAAACCTAATAACTGGTTGGGCCACCCTTAGCAGCAACAACTGCAACCAAGCGTTTGCGATAACGTGCAATGAGGCTTTTACAGCGTCCTGGAGGAATTTTGGCCCACTCATCTTTGCAGAATTGTCCTAATTCAGTTACATTAGAGGGTTTTCGAGCATGAACAGCCTTTTTAAGGTCATACCACAACATCTCAATAGGATTCAGGTCAGGACTTTGGCTAGGCCACTCCAAAGTCTTCATTTTGTTTTTCTTCAGCCATTCGGTGGTGGACTTGCTGGTGTGTTTAGGATCATTGTCCTGCTGCAGAACCCAAGTTCGTTTCAGCTTGAGTACACGAACAGATGGTCGGACATTCTCCTTCAGGATCTCTTGGTAGACAGCAGAATTCATAGTTCCTTTTATCACGGCAAGTCTTCCAGGTCCTGAAGCAGCAAAACAGCCCCAGACCATCACACTACCACCACCATATTTTACTGTTGGTATAATGTTCTTTTTCTGAAATGCAGTGTTCCTTCTACGCCAGATATACTTGGACACACACCTTCCAAAGAGTTCCACTTTTGTCACATCGGTCCACAGAATGTTATCCCAAAAGTCTTGGGGATCATCAAGATGTGTTGTGGAGAAATTGAGACGAGCTTTGATGTTCTTTTTGCTCAGCAGTGGTTTTCTCCTTGGAACTCTGCCATGCAGGCCATTTTTGCCCAGTCTTTTCCTGATGGTGGAGGCATGAACGCTGACCTTAACTGAGGCAAGTGAGGCCTGCAGTTCCTTGGACGTTGTTGTGGGGTCTTTTGTGACCTCTTGGATGAGTCGTCGCTGCGCTCTTGGGGTAATTTTGGGCGGCCGGCCACTCCTGGGAAGGTTCACCACTGTTCCATGTCTTCGCCATTTGTGGATAATGGCTCTCACTGTGGTTCGCTGGATTCCCAAAGCTTTGGAAATGGCTTTATAACCCTTTCCAGACTGATAGATCAATTACTTTCTTTCTCAATTGTTCCTGAATTTCTTTGGGTCTCGGCATGATGTGTAGCTTTTAAGGATCTTCTGATGGACCTTACTGTGTCAAGCAGCTCCTATTTAAGTGATGCCTTGATTGTGAACAGGTGTGGCAATAATCAGGCCTGGGTGTGGCTAGAGAAATTGAACTCAGGTGTGGACAACCACAGTTATAGTATGTTTTAACAAGGGGGGCAATCACTTTTTCACACAGGGCCATGATGGTTTGGATTTTTTTTCACCTTTAATAATAAACACCTTCATTTACAAATTGCATTTTGTGTTTACTTGTGTTGTCCTTGACTATTGTTTAAATTGGTTTGATGTTCCGAAACACTTAAGTGTGACAAACATGCAAAGGAACAGGAAATGAGGAAGGGGGCAAACACTTTTTCACACCACTGTAAATTAGGTTCTCTAAGATAAAGAAGATCTAGAGATAAGAAAAAGGGGGATATTAAGAAAGAGAGTACTTGTAATTTGTTCTAAGAATACAAAATAAGAATAAAACTATGAACATCAAAGGCACAGCAATAATGGGACAGTTATCCCAGGCATAAAGACACCAAATGCAAGTGAGATGATAGAGAGGGTACTGAAATAAACTGCAAATAAGCAGAGAAAGGATTTTTTGATTGTATGTATAGGTGCTACTCACAAGCTGCTGCCTGGTGTCCAAAATGTTGTGTATCTCCTCTCGCCTCCACGGCATCACAGTGGATGTATGGAGTGTGGACTAATATATCCTAAATGTAACCAAGCTGAGATCGATTGCACGTAAGTGCAAGCGAAATCAGCTGGTAGTCAGGTAGACAGGTCAAGGCGCCCAGCCAATGGCACCCCTGATCCGTCAGGAAGTCCCTTGGAGTAGTGACATGCGGCGCAAGCCTGCCCAGAGTGTCACGTCCTGCGTCATTGCTCCCCCGACGCACGCAGTAGCCCTCCGTTTTGCACCTCAGAGTGAAGCGCAGGCCGGAAGGGACCAGTCAGGAAGACAGGCTCCAATGGTCAAGGGTGTCACTAGCGTGGACACGGATGGTGTCCGGCAGGGGACCCCCGCGCGCCAGGCAGTGATAACATGGCTGCCAATCCATACACCACAGCCCAAGGCATTTGGGGAGGAGCTAAATGGATAGTGCAGTATGTATCTCTGGGAAGGTGCCCCCCCGGTGGTCAACAGAGACAGGTTCATTAAACAAACATGCGCTAGAGGAAAAGGAAAAAAGGAAAAATACAAATAAAAAAAAAAGAATGTGTTTTTTTCAAAATTGACTCTCTTTTTTTGTTTATAGCGCAAAAAATAAAAACTGCAGGGGTGATCAAATACCACTAAAAGAAAGCTCTATTTGGGGGAAAAAAAGGATGTCAATTTTGTTTGGGAGCCACGTTGCACGACCGCGCAATTGTCAGTTAAAGCAACGCAGTGCCGAATCGCAAAAAGTGCTCTGGTCTTTGGCCAGCAAAATGGTCCGGGGCTTAAGTGGTTAATAAATGACAATATTTTTGTAAAATCTGGTTAATTTGTCGGTGTTGTTGACAGAACCCAGTAATGGATTACAAGTATGGATACGAATATTTTGAATAATTAATCTTTATGATCTGACACAGAAACTACCCAAACCTTGGCGACTACTGAATCTGTCTGAACAAAGATCACCCTATGACAACATGCACTATGGTACCAGTGATATTGTTCAGGTATGTTTACTTACTCTCATATGGCAATCCCACCACCCCTGACATTTTCCAACCCTATTGATCACATGTAGGGGTAAGGTATTCTGCAGCGAAAAGGAAAGTATAAGATATCAATGTTACAAAATAGTGGACAACTCTAGTTCTTCATTTAAGCCACCAGACGAGAGGGTAAAGAGTAAATCCAGAAAGTCTCATGCTCACAAAGCCCTTGGAATCTCTTGGCTTCTGAGAGATTTCTGTACATCTGCTCTACTATCCACACCTCTAAGCCTGCAGATGATTGTTGGTGATATTTGGCAAAGTGAGAAAAAAAAAGTAAGAAAAAGGCACTGCACTAGTTCATACATTAATTGGTGCGCTAGAAAAGTCTTTAATCGAATGTGCGAACCGGCGCACATTGAAGCTTAAATATCGATAATAAATACCCACATATGTATAAGTCCTAGTTGCAATCTCAGAACACCCAAGAGGATAGTATGTGACTGGTCAAAATATATTGATGCATTAAAGTGTTTGTTCACCAATGCCAGAAGTCTGCCAACCAAAATAGGTGAGTTGGAAGCTCTGGTGCATCAGGAAAGCTATGATGTAATCGGTATTGCTGAAACTTGGCTTCATTCCTCACATGACTGGGCTATTAATATTCCTGGCTATGTACTCTTTCGGAAAGACAGAGTAAAAAGGAAAAGTGGAGGGGTCTGTCTGTATGTGAGAAGTGATCTCAAAGCGAGTGTGAAAGAGGACCTGGTGGATGGAGAGTGTGATGAGTCTGAAGCATTATGGGTGGAACTGCATACAGATGTGCGTAGTTCAAAGTTTATCATTGGAGTTTGTTATAGACCACTCAATGTTAATGAGGAGGTGGAGACTCAGCTCCTTGCACAGATGGAAAGGGCTGGGACAGTGATAATAATGGGGGATTTTAACTACCCAGAAATTGACTGGAGTAATGGCACTGCTGGGACAGTTAAAGTGCAAAAATGTATAATCCTATTACAGGACAATTTTATGGTCCAGTTTATTGAGGCCCAACTAGGAATGATGCTCTATTGGACCTGGTAATCTCAAACCATGCATAGCATATTACTAATGTTTAGATAAAGGAACACCTGGGTAGCATTGACCATAACATGGTTTCATTTGATGTTAGCTGTAAGCAAAAATCACATACGGGAAAGATAAAAACACTTAATTTCAAGAGAGCAAATTTTCCAAGGTTGAGGGCTGCTCTCCAGGACTTAGACTGGGAGAGAATATTGGCATCAATGGGCACAGAACAGAAATGGTAATTCTTCAAAAAGACTGTTTGTGAACGTACTGCAAAGTATAGTCTTAGAATGTAGGCCCTTTACAAAATAATCTAGAGTGGGTGACTGGGGACAAAGAGAAGGCTAATTTATTAAATCATTTCTTCAGCTCTGTGGTGTATAAAAGGAGCATGTCCATAATGGTGGTGGTAGTGACACAGCCCCAAATCCACAATGGCTCAAAAGTGATATGGTCCAGAAATATTTAGACAGAATAAAGGTGGATAAAGCACCTGGACCTGATGACATCCACCCACGGATCCTAAAAGAATTGAGCTCTGTAATTTGAAAGCCATTGTATCAAATATTTAGGGATTCATTAATGACAGGAATAGTACCACTGGATTGGAAGGGAACAAAGTTTTTACCAAGTAACTATAGACCTGTTAGTTTAACTTCTATAGTTGGGAAGATACTGGAGAGATTAATAAAAGACCACATAGACGAGTTCTTGCAGGAAAAAAATATTTTAAGCAACAGACAGCATTGATTCATGAAAGACAGAAGTCAGACAAACCTGATTTCTTTTTATGAGGTGGTAAGTAAAACCTTGGACAGAGGGGTGGCCATGGACGTGGTATACTTGGATTTTGCAAAAGCGTTCGATACACTTCCGCGCACAAGGCTCATGTGTAAGGTAAAGTCTACCGGTTTGGGAATATCAGTTTGTAAATGGATAGAAAACTGTCTAAAAGACAGAATTCAGAGAGTAGTGGTTAATGATTCTTACTCTGAATGGTCTAAGGCTATAAGTGGTGTACCCCAAGATTCAGTGCTGGGACCCTTACTTTTTAATATCTTTAAAAATGATATTGGGTCTGGGATCAAAAGTAACATTTCCGTCTTTGCAGATGACACCAAGCTATACAGTGGAATAATGTCCTTACAGGATGTCTCCAATTTACACGCCGACCTTAATGCTCTGTCTAATTGGGCGACTATGTGGCAGATGAGGTTTAATGTTGATAAATGTAAAGTTATGCACTTGGGGGCTAAGAATATGCATGCATGCATCATACATACTAGGGGGAGTACAACTGGGGGAATCCGTAGTGGAGAAGGATCTGGGGGTTTTGGTAGATCATAAGCTCAATAATAGCATGCAATGCCAAACTGCAGTTTCCAAAGCGAGCAAAGTCCTTTCTTGTATTAAGAGAGGTATGGACTCCAGAGAGAGAGAGATAATTTTGCCCCTGTTCAAATCATTAGTAAGACCTCATCTGGAATATGCAGTTCAGTTTTTGGCTCCAGTTCTCAAAAAGGATATCGGGGAACTGGAGAAAGTGCAGAGAAGGGCAACCAAACTGATAAGAGGCATGGAGGAGCTCAGCTATGAGGAAAGATTAGAGGAACTGAATTTATTCACTCTTGATAAGAGGAGATTAAGGGGGATATGATCAACATGTACAAATATAAAAGGGGTCCATATAGTGAACTTGGTGTTGAGTTATTCACTTTACAGTCAACAAAGAGGACAAGGGGGCACACCTACATCTAGAGGAAAAGAGATTTTATCTCCAATTACGGAAAGGTTTCTTCACAGTAAGAGCTGTGAAAATGAGGTGGTTCTGGCCAGCTCAGTAGATTGCTTTAAGAAAGGCCTGGATTATTTCCTAAATGTACATAATATAACTGGGTACTAACATTTATAGGTAAAGTTGATCCGGGGAAAATCCGATTGCCTCTAGGGGGATCATGAAGAAATTTTTTCCCCTGCTTTAGCAAATTGGATCATGCTCTGCTGGGGTTTTTCGCCTTCCTCTGGATCAACTGGGGGTATAGAATTGGGTATATGGGATTGTATGATATTATTATTTTTTTTTTTGTGGTTGAATTGGATGGACTTGTGTTTTTTTTCAACCTGACTAACTATGTAACTATGTAAACTGAAACTGTCGCTAGGGTAACTGCGGTTTTCTCATTGATAATAGCGGATGCCCAATACAATTGGTTAATTTAATCTCATTGGATGTGTCTTGTTAGGAATAGGCAATTAGTAGGTGTTCTCAGTTAATTAACCCTTTTGATGCTAATCTCATTCCTATCCAGGGCCGTAGATAAATTTTTGTTCTGGGGGGGGGGGGGTGGGGGGGGGGGGGGGGGGGGGGGGTTCAGCAGCAGGTACTAAGTAAAAGTTTTTTTAAATAAAATAAATTGCGCCAAAACTATAAAGACTGGAAAAAGGAAAAACTATATGTGTTGCCCCTAGTAAGCAATAACATCCTAATTGTATTTTATTAGTCCTTTAGAAAATCAAACCTGATTTCAGTTTTTTCCTTCTTCCAGTTTTTATGAATGTTGTTGGCTATTGTCCAATATTAGTGTCCAAACTGAACTGATGCAAAGTGAGTGTGCTGCCTACCTACAATAAGATGGTGTACTTTGCACCTCCTCAGTAAGGTTGGCTATTATGCTGCAAAGTGCACCATGTTGTGTCAGACAGAGCACTCCCTGACTTTAACTTTTACAGATAAAAAAAATGGGGAATTGCACACCTTCCTGCACTGGCAGAGGATAGACACGCTACTGCTTAGGAGATTTGCGGATGTACACCACAATGCGGGAAACTCTCAATCCACACGCGTTTCATGCACCTCATTCAAATGCAATCTGCAGTGGGTATCATTGCTATCTTAAAGTGGTTGTAAACCCCCCCCAAAAAAAAACAAAAAAAAAAAGACAAAGACATAATTTGCCTTGTATAATGCCCAAGAAATATTGTTTGGAAAATACAAATGGGTCATGGCACATCTACATTCCAAATTTGGCACTTAAGATGGTCATGCACTATGCAATATGATTGTCCAATCTCTGTACAACTTGATATTTAGGCAAAATACTGAAGGTAATAGGAAGACTCACTTGAACAATTAATTCAAATTATAGGAAATCAAACAGGCTCTTGCACTAAATCCAATTTATTTAAGATCTAACTTATTGCAGTGTAGGGTCACCTTTAAAGATCAAGATCGGAAAAAATAAATGTATTGGGTTTAGAAACACTTCTCTGTTCTTTGTAATGTATTGAAAGATTTGGGTAAAAAAAACACATTTCAAAGATATATTACAAGTGATAGGAACAGGGGTGTAGATAAGGGGGGGGGGGCAGGGGTGTTCAAACCCCCCAGTGCCAAAATGAAATGCATGGTGTCCCTGCTCTGCAGCCACACATGGCACCTGCGAAAGGCAGCACTGCAGTCAGTGGCACACAAAGTGTAATTTGGGGTGTCTCATATGATTAAAATGTCATTAATGTATAACGACCGAAAAAAATCTGATGTTCAGAAAATGGATTGTTGTGCCATATGTATTTGGTCTCCCACAAACCCATGGCATATGATGGCGCGAAATTAGTGCCCATTGCAGTGCCTTGTACCTGTAGAAAAAATTGATCATTAAAATTAGAATAATTATTTGATAAACAAAAATTAGTGGCTTCCAAAATGAATTGGGCTTGGCATTGACTCATGTATGGGTCCTGTAACAAGAAATGTTCTAATGCTCTAAGGCCAAATTGGTGGGGAATGGATGTATATAAAGAGTTCACATCTAAAGACATCCAGACGTAGTTGTCTTCCCATTTTGTAGGCTTGTAACAGTTCTAATACATGTGTGTCATCCCTAATGTATGACTGTAAACTCTGAGCTATGAGTTGTAGATATTGATCAATGTACATGGAGAGACCTGAGGTGACACTGTCCATGGATGCAATGATGGGACGGCCCGGAGGATAAAGGTGCCGTACAAGAAAGAATTAGACAGGGAGCTGCACTAAATTAAACTAAACTATAAACGTGATGGTGATATCGTGATAATCAATTGATATAAACGTATAAGTGAATGTGTGTAATATATATACACACTGCCTTAATGTGAATATGGATAACAATGGCTACCATAAACAAAGCGTGCAAAAATATCACATCTACCCACAACATAAAAGCAAAACATGTAAAAATATCACATCAAGGACAGTCTCCAAAGAGACGCTTAATATAAGTGAAGTGAAATTAAGATTGCATATATGAAAACAAGAAAGTGCACTAAACCAGTCTATGTATAATGAAAGTCCATGGCTGTTATAGTCCTAAAAAGTGTGTTCCAAAGATGATTGCAACAAGGAACTCCAAAAATCCTCCGTATAAAGGACGTGATCAGTGATTTCACAGCATGCTTATAAAGTGATTGTGCCACCACCAGAAGTACACGCTGCCTGCTTACCAGAGCTAGGTGGTCCCTTGTTACAGGGGACCCCTATGCGCGGATGGCCTTAACCCCAGCCAGGGATCACTGAGTCCTGGAAAACCTTTATCTTGCGCTGTTTGCTGGTTACTGAAAAGTAAACCGACTCACAGACAACTCAGGATCGGGGTCAGCGGAACACAACATAAATCGATACCGGAGGGAGAAATGAAGCGCTCACATAGCATAAAATCCTTATTAAATTTATTTAAATAAAAGAGACAAATGAACACTTACAGTGTTGAAGATAAAAAAGCGGCAGAGTAAAGCGAGTCGGCCGGTCTCGCTCAGCAGCCCGTGGTTCCGGGACTACAACGTGAGTGCGGTGACGTCAGGGCGTCCCTCCTCCTCCCTACGCGTTTCGTCACAGATAGGACGTCGTCACGGGGCCGTACAAGAGCCTGAACCTGCCTGAGCTATTCTGGTGGATTTCCCCGAAACCCCAGCCAAATGTATGCCGGGGGTGGGGGCTGCCACGCTGGCTAGGATTGGCTGAGCATGCCCCTGCGCCGCTCTGTAGAAAGCGCTGGGTCGACATGGCAGGTATTTCTTTGCAAGCTACCTGTCATCTGCCAGCGGTTGACAGGTAGCTCACGATTGACTGGTTACCAACCCCTGCCCTAGAGAATAAAATAGTGTTAGTTCCAATTTTTTATGTCACTTGATATTAGGACAAAGGTCTAGGAAATGCAACATTTCTGTAAAAAAACACAAAAAAAAGGTAATTTTAGGGCAAACAAATGCAATAAACGACCCAAATTTTTGTTGTACAAAAGAGAAGGTTGCACCGCGTTAATAGATACCCAACATGTCAAACCTTAAATTTGTGTGCACCCGTGAAATGGAAACAAACGTCAGTACCCTATATTTTCTATAGGTGACGCTTCAAAAGCCCCCTATAGGTCATCAGTTTAGTATTACGGAATAGGTCTTGTGGTATAATTATTGCTGTTCAGTGTGCAGGGGAGTATGTAACATGTGTATCGCAATCAACTTTTTTGCGCGTAGGTGCCCCCGACATGACCGTTTATGTTCGTATGTGTATATATGTGGGGGTGGGAGGAGCCTCAAAAAAATCTTTGGGGGTGGGGGCTTTTATGTGCTTCGGTGTAACAATTTTTTGCGTAACTTTTTTTTTCATCGCACAGGGGACAAAAAGTCCCCTATGTGATGATTTTTAGGTGCCAGATTCTCTTTAATGAGACATCTCCTCTGGGCTCCGCTGAATATATTGCAATGCGCATCGCATTGGAATACATCCCTTCCCAGTTATGCTAGCGGAAAGTGACCCGGTAGTTACATCATACACCTCAGTTTCCAGGTCACAGCAAGAAGTGGAGGAGAGCGGATGTGTGTCCACTCTTCTCCCTCCCTTCCACCTGCTGGCACCTGCCATGTCGGTCCCAGGCCCGCAGATGGCCAAGCGGAGCCTTCAATACATGGCAGGGGCACCGGTACCGGAGGTGTGTAGAATGCTTCCACTTGACAGAATACGCTATTGGATACTTGGGGACTAAAATTCCTAGAGAACTATTTGAAGTCCATTTCCCTCTGTCTTAAAGTAGTGTAAAGGTAGAAGATTATTTTACCTTAAGGTTCCATACACCCCATGTTTTCCAGTGATACCTATTCATATATGCACGACTTAAAGTTGCAGCAACTTCAGAGTAGTTCATGCACTACTTTGGTCCGACTTTCATGCAACTTGAGGGCCATAGACTTTAATGTTAACCCTCAGAAGTTGCAGTTGTACTTATGTACGCTAGAGGGCCCCACGACATCTCTTACATATGTACTATGGTCATCACCAGTTTCTTCCAAACCTTGCATTTGTACGTTTCCCCATTACATGTTTGGAGCAGATGAGGATTGTTCACTGCTCCACTAAATGATCTTTTAATTTTTACTTGTTTATCAAAAACTATAAAATCTATTGAAACAGAAAGTCGTACCTGAATGTTATAGAATGCAACTTGTGTGCAACAGTTGTCCATTATCACAAGTTAAAGCCAAAGTCATATCCAAGTTGCACCCATCCAAAGTTGTGTCAAACTTGCACTCCAAAGTTGGCACAACTTTGGAGTCCTGCAAGTGTGAATAGAGCCTTGCATTCTATACATGAAGGTAAAAAAACCTTCTGTGCGCAGCTCCCCCCAGCCCCCCCTTATACTTACCTGAACCCATTATTGATCCAGCCCTTTGCTCAAGAGCAGCAACTCTCTCCGCAGGCTCTCCTCACAGGGCAGATTAATGGCAGTGGGAGCCATTGGCGGGCCAAGCCCGCAAGTGTGCCACAATAGGAATGGCTTCCTATGGCACACAGAAAAGGAGGAGCCAGGAGCACCGGTGCGGACCCCGAGAAGGAGAGGATTGGGGCTGTTCTGTGCAAAACAATTGCACAGAGCAAGCATAGGAGGTGTGTCTAAAAAGTTCAGAAAATTGTATCAGAAAACAAACAAAACAGAAGATCATAGGCATGTGCAGCCTATTGCATTATGGTGTACACCACAAAGCTCAAACACACATGCGTATGTGAACATTAATGGCATCCCAGTCTTAGTCCGTAGGGTTCAATATTGAGTTGGCCCACCTTTTGCAGCTATAACAGCTTTAACACTTCTGGGAAGGCTGTTCACAAGGTTTAGGAGTGTGTCTATGGGAATGTTTGACCATTCTTCCAGAAGTGCATTTGTGAGGTCAGGCACTGATGTTGGATGAGAAGCCTGGCTCGCAGTCTCCACTCTGTGAAGGCCAGTCAAGTTCCTCTACCCAAACTCGCTCACCCATGTCTTTATGGACCTTACTTTGTGCACTGGTCCAAATCATTTGGTGCAGGGGGAGATAATGGTGTGGGGTTGTTTTTCAGGGGTTGGTCTTGGCCCCTTAGTTCCATTGAAGGGAACTCTTAAGGCCTCAGCATACCAAGACATTTTGGACAATTTCATACTCCCAACTTTGTGGGAACAGTTTGGGGACCTCCCTGTTCCAACATGAGTGCACAAACATGGTGCCTAAAGACATGGACTTAGCAAGGGTGGTGGAAAATTTACTTCAAGTGCAAAAATTCACATTATAATAGTAACTAAAACATATAAAATGAAGTGTAACAATCTGAAAAATAAAAATTCCAAAGTGCTATAATGGTGTAAACTTTCCAACTAAAAAGTTGTTGCCCTTGAAGTTAATTTTGTATTGCAATTATCTGTAGAGGGGTTTCCACCATCTTTGCGAAGTTTTAAAAAAAATTATGTCTTATTCTCATTTTGATGTGTATTACATGTGAAATCACATATCACTGGAATTATTGCACTTGAAGTTAATCTGTATGGCAAATATATATAGGAGGGGTTTCCACCACCCCTGCTAAGTTTCATTTTTTAATTTATTTTTTCAGTTTGATGTATATTATATGTGATGTTGCATATCCCAGAGACAGGTATTGTGGTAATATTGAAGTTTATTGAGATTTCCATAATTTTAAAGGGTTCCACTATTATTGTTAAGTTATTTATCAGTAAGTTAGCACTTTTTTGTGGTGTGGGAACACATAACAGTGCTTAGTGGCAGGCCTTTTACTGACATTTTTTTATTTTACCTCCAGTAGTTTATTGTAAATAGTAGTGTGGTGATTACCTATTATACTAAAGATCGGCATGTGGCATTAATAAACAGACGGATTTCAGTTGTGCCCCACCAGGCCGGCCCCCCATGGACAATGTGCCTGGCTGCTGAGTTCATCTCCCCATCCTTGCACTTAGTGCGCTGATGGGCACTGATTGGAGCACTGATGGGCACTGATAGGCAGCACTGATGGGCACTGATGGGCACTGGTTAGAACTGATAGGGGACACTGATTGGCAGCACTCATGGGCACTGATTGGCAGCACTGATGGCCACTGATAGGCGGTACTGGTTGGCAGCACTGGCACTGATTGGCAGCACTTATGGGAGGCACTGATTGGCACTGATTGGAAGCACTGATTGGCACTGATTGGCAGCACTGATTGGCACTGATAGGAAGCATTGATTGGGACTGATAGGCGGCATTGATTGGCAGCACAGATGGGCACTGATAGGTGGCACTGATAGGCAGCCCTGGTGGGCACTGATGGCTTTGCTTGGCACTGATAGGCAGCACTGATAGGCAGCACTGATGACATTCATTGGCACTAATTGGCAGCACTGATGGGCACTGATAGGCAATGCTGATTGGCAGCACTGATAGGCGGCAATGATAGGCCGTGCTGATGGGCACTAATAGGTGGCACTGATTGGCAGTGATAGGCAGCACTGATGGACACTGGCACTGATAGGTGGCACTGATTGGAAGCACTGATTGGCACTGATAAGTAGAACTGATGGGCACTGATTGGCACTGATAGGTAGCACTGATTGGAAGCACTGATAGGCAGCACTGATGGGCAGTGATTGGCACTGATAGGTGGCATTGGTTGGCACTGATTGGGACTGATTGGCATCACTTTTTGGCACTGATAGGCAACACTGATTGGCAGCACTGATGGGCACTTATAGGTGGCACTGATGGGCAATGATAGGTGGCATTGGCACTGATAGGTGGCATCGGTTGGCACTGATTGGCAGCACTGCTTGGCACTGACAGGTGGCACTTATTGTCACTAATAGGTGGCATTGGTTGGCACTGATTGGCACTGACAGGTGGCACTGGCACTGGTGAGCACTGACAAGTGTCACGGACAGGCACTGATTGACACTGACAGGTGGCACTGATTGTCACTGATAGGTGGCATTGGTTGCACTGGCACTGATGGGCACTGACAGGTGGCACTGGTGGGCACTGATTGGCAATGACAGGTGGCACTGATTGGCACTGATAGGTGGCATTGGTTGGCACTGATTGGCACTGACAGGTGGCACTCGTGGGCATTGATAGGCAGCACCGATTGGCACTAATCTAGGAGAGGGTAAGTTTCACATTGAGCAGTCAGCGAGGCATGTAAGAGCCGTTCAGTGTGTGAAATGGTAATGTAATGTAATGTCACTGCTTGCAGAGACCAGCCGTCAAAACTCGGCGCTGATGTCGGGGGTGGGCAGGACCAGACAGCTAGCCTATCAAACACAAGCCAATGGAATAGGGACTGGGCGGGCCGCTCCGTGTATGTGGCTCCGCCCCCTTTCTTAAGCAGCCCAATCACTGGCTTGTGTTTGATAGCTGATAGAAGGGGCAGAGCCACATACACAGAGTGGACTGCCCAGCCCATATCCCGTTGGCTTGTGTTTGATAGGCTAGCTGTTCAGTCCCGCCCACCCCCGACATCAGCGCCGAGTCTCTGCAAGCAGTGACATTACATTACAGTTTCAAGCACTGAGTGGCTCCTACATGCCTCTGATTAATCAATGTGAAAATGTCTCACAGGCAGCTCTCTGTACAGTCTCTTGCAACATTTTACAGCAGATCTCGGGACACACAGTAGGGTGTGCCCAGGCACACCCTCTGGTTTGGTTTGTCAATAGGAATCGTTACCCCCAATGAAAGTACTATGGAACTTTAAGGGCAACTGACAAATATCAGAATATGAGAAAATAGAAATGTATTAATATAAAAGGTGTGGTGCATACATCACCATAAATGCAAATACATAAAAACAAGGAGCAGAATAGGATCATATGAATACAGTTCCTTCAGTATTGATCCCGGCGTGTTTCAGGACCGGTATACAGTCCTTTCTTCAGGGGCATTCCATGTGAAGTATTACTGCTATAGAACATTCTACAATAAAACACAATTACCAATCAAAATCAGTGTTTAACAGGAGCATTGTTGAAGCAAAGTCTGGAAAAACATACCGATCCAAAGTTGGGTCTGTGCTATGAATACCACCTAGTACAGAGCTAGAGGTAGAAAAGGGCTCAAATGTTACAGGGGAACTATGAAAGATGTGAGACCTGTGATGGTAGTTATCTCAGTGGGAGTATTCATGGACATCAGGTGAGTTTGGATAGGTGGAAGGCCATTTTTCCAATCGCAGACTTAAATGGCACTGCTGATTTTGCTGGTAGTATTACCGAATGCCGCAAGGAACAAAAATGTTTCTGCAAGAGAAACTCATTTTTCCATAAACACATGATTGTACATATGGTTTAAGGGTGATGGATTAAATGATATGATAAACAATGATTCTATTGTTAAAACAGAATAAGTTCGATTTTTCTATTTGTATCACAAACGGTGGTATGGCATTTAAATGGGTTTTAATGACTTATACTCCAAATAAAACAGCAGACAGCCTCATCTCACCAAAGAAGGTCTAACAACACCGGTTAATATCATAGTAAGACAGCACTGGCAATTGTGCAGAGAACCCCTCCATAACATTCCCAATTATGAAATAAGTTATGACTTTAAAACAATTGAGGTATGTCCCAAAGTAGGATAAATGAACACAAATATCACAAAAGGCCATCATATATAAGAAAATATTGTTTCTATACGTGGACCAATGGTGTAGGGTATATACACCTCTTTATAAATGTCTATATCCACCAGATATATATAGAAGAGGTCAATCACATTAACCGCTTCATCCCTGGAAGATTTTACCCCCTTCCTGACCAGAGCACTTTTTGCGATTCGGCACTGCATTGCTTTAACTGACAAATGCACGGTCGTGCGACGTTGCACCCAAAACAAAATTGACGTCCTTTTTTCCCCACAAATAGAGCTTTCTTTTGGTGGTATTTGATCACCTCTGCGATTTTCAATTTGTGCGCTATAAACAAAAACAGCGACAATTTTGAAAAAAAAGCAATTTTTTTACTTTTTGCTATAATAAATATCCCCCGAAAATATATAAAAAAAAATGTTTTTTCCTCAGTTTAGGCCGATATGTATTCTTCTACATATTTTTGGTAAAAAAAAATCACAATAATCTTATATTGATTGGTTTGCGCAAAAGTTATAGCGTCTACAAAATAGGGGATAGTTTTATGGCATTTTTATTATAAATGTTTTCTTTTAGTAGTAATGGTGGCGATCTGCAATTTTTATCGTGACTGTGACATTATGGCGGACACATCGGACACTTTTGACACTCTTTTGGGACCATTGTCATTTATACAGCGATCAGTGCTATAAATAATGCACTGATTACTGTGTAAACGACACTGGCAGGGAAGGGGTTAAATACTAGGGGCGATGAAGGGGTTAAGTGTGTCCTAGGGTGTGATTCTAACTGTGGGGGGGATGGGCTACAACTCACATGACAGCAATCACATGACAGGGAGCAGCGATCTCTGTCATATCACAAGGCAGAATAGGGAAATGCCTTGTTTACATGCAGCTCTGTGACACGATCGCCGGGAGACCGGAGGACATCGAATCCGCAGGTCCCGCGGGCATGGTCGTGCTGTACGTGGCGCGCGTGCTAACCCTGCCAATAAAAGGGGACGTACAGGTACGTATATCGGCGTGCAGCAGTTGGCAAGTGGTTAATCAATGCATACAGTGCAAAAGGCGTCCCAAACGTGGCTCATCCTTGCAAAAGCTTGGGAACCAATCGTAAACACATTTTCTGCTCACGGCTCCCATCTCGTACACTTGCATCAATATTTCATGCATCTCTGTCGCCGCTTTCCCCAATTTGTAGCAGAACTTGACATTCACTAATTGCTGCATTGCACTGTGACCCTATCTCTCACACTGACTACGTTCGACTACCTGCAGCGAGTGTACCCCGATGGTCACATGTACTCCACGCTAGGTGGCGCTTCTCAACATGTCTCTGGATAGCCATGTGCGTGCGCGTGCTCCTGGCCCATGTTGCCGTTGAGATATCAGACCATTCACCAAACTTTTTAGACACACCTGTATACTTATATGTTTGTAATTTAAAAAAAAAAAAATGCATTTACAATCACTTTAAGCCACATCTCATTCTCATTCAGTTTTTCTTGGTCCGTCAAGAAAATGTTTTGAAGATGAACATCCTAACCTGACTATTGTATCTGTTGCAAACCATGTCGGTTCGTATATCTTCCTTTTTTTTTTTTAAAAACTATTCACTGTGCATTCAACCAATTATTATGGGCCCACAAAACTCCAAGATTAAAACAATCAGGCAGGCAATTTATGCAGGAAACTCATCTCAATAGAGATTATTTCTCCTACACCCTCTCCTCTCTTCCCTATATTTGGAAATCCATCTTTCCTGCCTGGTGTGGAAGACCCTTGATTTAGGGATCTAATCCAGCAAAAGACACACAGAGCTCACAAAACTGACCCACACTGGGACAATTGATGTCCAACAGATGAGGCATCAGGGATTTTGAAAGTTATCGCAATTATCTTACTTCCTCTGGTCCTTATCATCTGCATCTTCATTTTCCAAACCACTCACACATTTTGAGTAGGAATCCTAACAAGGTCTGTTTCGGCATACAGTTCTTTATTATGTACAAATTACATAATATCACCTGAGGATTTTGTGCCCACTTAACTTACTAAGTGTGAATCAGATCCTCAACTTCAGTTGGCTTCTCAACAAGCTCTTTATTATGCTCCCAAATGTATACAGTATGTGCACGACAATCAGGAATCAGGCTTCAAAATGCTCACCCGGTGATATAAGACACATCTTACATGCAATGTTTCCTACTATCTTTCCTACTACCCTACTGACCTGTGCTGGAGGTAAAACGTAGTCCCCCGGCCTGATTTTGCATATTTTATGTTTCTGCCCAGCCTTCCAAACCTTTTGGACTGAAGTGTGAGATATCTTACAAAAATGTACTGACTTCCATCTACCACACGACCCAGTTTTGTTCTGATTGTATCATCATAATTTTCTCAAGATCACCTGCAAGAGATCAGTCCTCCCATCCCTGAATAATGCCACCAGGAGTTATATTCCATTTTCTTGGAAACAGTCTCAGGTTCCCCCAGTAGCTATGTTGGTGATTAAAGGTGAATTAAATGGAACGCATGAAAAGTCTCATTGCCTCAGACAGAGGTACACATCATAAATTAAAAAAAACTGGTTCTGCTGGAATGAATACTCCACTCCTGAATATCACTCCCTTCTCCACGGGAACCCCAACACAGGCGAGGCAGGTACTTCCCCAGATACGAGAGGAAGTGAGACCTATCCCACTTTTCTCTTTTTTACCATTGGTTTCTCTCTATACCGCAAATTTTAATACTGCAAAATGTTTCACATAGTGGGTTTTGATCATCTCAGATAGTTTGAGTTGCCTGTTACAAAACATAACAACTCTGTATCCACATTTCAACATTGTTTACTTTTGTGACCCTGTTCACTGTGTGACTTTCTCTATAAGAATATAAAACAGAAGAATGAAGTTTAGTTGGCTGTAGAGTGATATTGCTGTAAAGTAAACATTGAAACGCAAAGGTTTCTTCTGTTTCTACCGTTAAAAAAAAGGTCTCTAGTTTCTTAACCAACATTCTACTAAAAGAATAGAAACCTTCTTACTGGCATTGCCTAATAGAAATCCTTTCATTGCTAGGAAACCAATCAGGTGTGTGCAATTGTTGCTGTTTGAATAAAGCACATTCTGTTTCCTACAGTGCCTGATTCATCTCTTGCTACAGTAAACCGCCACACATTCAGACTACTAGTTGTAACAAGACTTGTTTATTCTTAAGCCTGGCTTCATTGTTTTATGGTAAGACTGGGGCATTTTTTAAAGGGTGTCTATTTGAAGGACTCCCCTGCCCCACTTATACTCACACTTCCCCACCACTGATTGAGTCCAAACCCTGTGTAAGCTCTATAAATAACTATATATATATATATATATACGTAAGCTCTCTCTCTCTCTCTCCCTCTCTTTTTTTTTTTTCAAATTATTTATTTTATTTTCATGTCTTCCACAATACACACAATAATTAATTCAACCATATATAACATTAACTTTGTTTACCTCTAAATTGAATATATTTAAACAACATATTTGTAAGTCTGTACAGGTTAATACAAAAACATTTCACTAAAGTATATGGTTAGTGCTTTCTAAGTACCTATGCAACTTTAGGTGTATCATTTCCGAGCCTATTCAATAGTTCCCCCTGCCCCTATCCCTCCAGAACAAAACAAAAACAAAAAAAAAAAAAAAAAAAAAAAGGAAAAAGGGGGGGGGGGGAGAGCAAAAGCCCTCTCCCCTACCCAACAAATAGCTAATAAATAAATCAATATATATCTGTCTGTGCACCCGGAGGGGAAAGCCTCTACTGAGTCAATCAACAAAGAAGGTCTTCCCCTCCTCTGAGAATTTAAATGTGTTCCACTGGGACCAGGTATCCAGATATAACTCAGACTTATTTTGAGCTGAGAGTATCAGGTCCTCCATCTTGTTTATCTCCTCTACTCTATTTAGCCATGCAGCTACAGAAGGTGGTCTTACATCTCTCCATTGTCGTGCAATACAAGATTTTGCGGCATTAAAGAGATGGCGTAGGATCGATTTATTATATCTTTTTTCTGTTATATGCGTGACATGTAGTAAGAATAGGGCCGGGTCCTTAGGTAGAGGGCTTTCAGTGAATATCTGTGATATGCGGTGTACCTCCTTCCAGAAAAACTCCAGTTTTGGACATGACCAAAAAATATGGAGTAAGGTCCCCCTGTCCTCTAGGCATCTCCAACATTCCTCTGAAATCAGAGGAGTATATTTATGTAGTCTTGATGGTGTATAGTACCAATTTGTTAATATTTTGAAATTAGTTTCCTGAACTCGTGTACACATGGATGATTTTAAAGCTCTATTTATTATTTGTTTCTGTTGTATCGGGGAGAAAGTCCGGTCTAGTATACTTTCCCATTTTTTTATAAATGGGGGGATATATCCCTCAGCCGGAGTAATCAGTAACTCATACACTTGTGAGAGTGTATGAAGTAATGGGCCCCTCTCTTCACATAATTTTTCAAACTGGGTCAAGGGTCTTTGAAACCTGTCTGGGGGGGGGGGAGCGTATTTAAAAAGTGTCGAAGTTGTGCCCCACTCCAGAAATCAAGGTTAAAACGATCCCTTGATGAGGTCAGCTCCATTATCGAGGGCCACGTCCTTGTTTGTGTAAAGTGCGAGGCCTGATAGCATTGCGACTCCAGTAATATTTTAAATGGGCCTGCCTGTAATCCCGGCGGGAAACAAGGGTTTCCCACTATAGGAAACAGTGGAGAATAGGAGGGTGATAACTCAGTCAGAGAGAATACTCGCGAGCATATACGTAGGGTAGGGCCTATGGTTGGGTGTTTCTTCAAAGTCCGATTAAGATCTGTATAACACCAAGCTGCCCGTTTTAATGGGATCGTGCTCTGAGATTGCTCCATCCTTGGCCATATTTTAAAGTCTGCATGTCTGCACCAGTCTATTAATCTTCCCATATGTGATGCTTGGTAATATTTCTGGACATCTGGTATCGCCATCCCTCCATACTGTTTTGGCAAGGTCATAAGCCGGCGTTGTAGTCTAGGTTTTTTATTCGCCCAGATAAACTGGGTAATTATCACGTTGACCTGTTTAAAATATTCTCGAGGGATGGAGATCGGCAGAGTCTGAAATAAGTACACCAGCTTAGGTAGAATTGACATTTTAATTGTATTACACCTCCCAAACCATGATAGTAAACCTTGGTGCCATTTAGCTAGTAGGGTCCGTATTTTACTTAGTAAAGGTGGAAAGTTTAGTACATATACTTGGGATAACTTAGATGGGATAAATGTACCCAGGTATTTAAGGGCTTTTATAGTCCATCTGAACTTAAAGTTAGCTTTCAATGATTCTATCTGTGGCAAGGGGATGGCTACTCCCATTGCCTCAGATTTTGACATATTGATTTTTAAGTTAGACAATTTTCCATATTGATCTAACTCTCTCAGCAAGTTTGGTAGGGAGATACTAGGTTTGGTAAGCGAAAATAGAAGGTCGTCCGCATAAGCGGATACTTTATAATGTAACCCTCCACATTGTATCCCGGTGATATCTGGATTTTGCCGCACTTTACAAAGAAATGGCTCTAGTGACAATGCAAATAGAAGGGGTGATAACGGGCACCCTTGCCGGGTTCCATTCGTTATTGAAACCCTCTCTGACAGATAGCCATTTATTTTTATTTGGGCTGTTGGTTTCGAGTATACACTCGAAATCCATCCAATCATCCTTTCCCCTAGCCCAACATGTCGTAAAACCGAAAACATAAATGACCAGTCCACTCGATCGAACGCCTTTTCGGCGTCTGTGCCCAGGAATACAGATGGGGTGCCAGAAGTGTCCGCTATATGGATAAGGTTCAGTACCTTTATGGTATTGTCTCGGGCTTCGCGAGTTGGTATAAAGCCCACCTGGTCCAAGTGGATTAAATCCGTCAAGTGTGATTGTATCCGTGTAGCTATAATTTTGGTAAATAATTTCAAATCCACGTTTAATAAAGAAATTGGACGGTAATTTCCACATACCAAGGGGTCCTTATCTTCCTTAGGTATGACCGTAATATATGCTTTCAAGGCTTCGTTCTGGTCTCTCTCCCTCTCTATATCAGTGGCGGCTGGTGCTCAAAATTTTTGTGAGGGCGCAAACAAACTGAAAAATTCTGAAGAAAAACCCCATCAAATGCAGCCTCACTGTGCCCATCAAACACAGCCACTGTACCAAACATAGCCACTGTGCCCATCAAATGCTGCCACTGTGCCCATCAAACGCAGCCACTGTGCCCATCAAATGCAGCCACTGTGCCCATCAAACACTGCCACTGTGCCCCAAATGCTGCCACTGTGCCCATCAAATGTTGCCACTGTGCCCATTAAATGCTGCCACTGTGCCCATTAAATGCTTCCACTGTGCCCAAAATGCTGCCACTGTGCCCAAAATGCTGCCACTATGCCTCAAATGTTGCCACTGTGCCCCCCACCGTCTGCCCGGCACTTACCTTGTCTCTGGTGGGCAGCGGGTGGCGGCGAGCGTTGTCCGGTGTCCTCCATTTCTTCCCCGACCCTGATGTCTTCTCCCCCACGCTCCTCCTCTCATCCTCTGCTATGATTGGACACCTGATAGGTGTCCAAACACAGAGCCTGTCATTTCAGCCATAGCGAACATATTACAGCGCACACATTCAAGAATGACGTTTCCTGCAGGGCTAGTTAAAAACACCTGAACATATTCAAAAAATACGGGGGTTTGGTCACACTATATGGTTATATAGTGCTAAGCCCACTTACTGCGACAAAGTACCCCGAATTAGTGGGTCCTACCCTAGTAATAGAATGAAAGATCCTACGTCTCAACCATGGGAGCCAAACTCCTCTATGTGGGAGAACTGAAAGGATTCCTCCTATACACTGGTGGCCACTAAATAAGAGGTAATGAAGAGGGGGAGGGGTGCTCTAACCAAAAAAAAACTGTCAAAATTTCAGCCAATCAGGTGACAGGTAACACAGACCCGGCAACCTGATTGGCTGAGAGGCGGTTCAGTGTTAGCTTTGCTAACATACAGCTGAGTGAGAAGCGAATGCACAGCGTTGCACTCGCTTCTCACATATTTGGGCGCCTATTAGAGCCTATAACTTTAATCAGTTGCTTCCAAAAAACACCCCCGCCGATGTAATTCAGATGCCCGGTGCCCGAAAATGGGCCGGGCACCTGAATAGGGGGTGTCATCAGCGACCATAGATAGATTCATGTATTGCATGAATCTATGGTGATTAGAGTGGTGCAGTAGAGGGGGGGGCGGCTCTCTAAATAAAGTATATATATATATTATATATATATATATATATATATATATACTTCAGGAACACATTCTGGCAACATCTCTGGTTCTGGAACATCTACTTCTTCTTCTGAGTAGATGCCAGGGATATCTTCCCAGCACTCAGGCACAACACTGAATAGCACAAACTCTGTGGCTTCTGGGTTCAATGTTCTATCTTCCACATCTTCAGTAGGTGGAAGATCTATGGCGGAATTTCCTGGAGTTGAGGAAAGCCATAGCCATTCAAGTTCTCCTCTTTCTTCCTCTGGTTGGGGATCCGGTCCATCCCTAGCTTGGGATGTCTGAGACCTAGTATTAGGCCTGGGGGTATCCAGAATGGAAACAGATTCAGGTACGTCTCTTACTGGAGGTATTCTGACTGCTTCAGTGAGTGGGAGCAAGTGATTCCTATGCCAGGTCTTCAAAGGCCCCACTCTTCCTTCTGGCTTCAATTTGTAGACAGGCAATCCAGGAAGCTTTCTACAAATTATATATGGCTCTGATCTCCATCTATCAGCAATCTTGTGTTTCCCAGGGATCCCTAGGTTGCGTAACAGTACACGGTCCCCAGGCTGTAGGTCCTGTACTCGAACCTTCAGGTCAAAGTTCCTCTTATTTCGGGCCCCCCTCTGGTCAGAGGCCGCCTGGGCTTTCTCGTAAGCTATCTTCAAACTGTGCCTCAGTCTGTCCACATATCCTTTGTGGGAGGCAGCAGAGGCATGGTCTAAGGAAATGCCAAAGGCCAAATTCACTGGCAATCTTGCTTCTCTCCCAAACATAATATATATATATATATGCACCTGTAATTTGTCCAACTTCTCTCCTCAGTAGGCGAAGCTTCTTTGGAAGGGTATGGACTCTTGTCTTCCAGGCTTCCAGACCAATCTCCCCATGGGGTCTTCAATTGGTCACACCTTAACTCCTTCTTGGACAGCTTCGGTAGACACTCTTCTGCTAGTTGAGTTACCCCACAGGGGACTCCCACTGTGGTAACTCCTACCTCTTCAGCTCTGGATCCTCCTCTGGCTTGGAGTTCAGCCCCCTGACAAAGGGCTCGCACTCCATCTGGTGCCACTTGAGTCCAGTCTTCCCAGTCATATGATATCTTCGGGACAGGGCATCTGCGTCCCTATTTCCAGCCCCTGGCCTGTATGATGAAATTGAATCCAGACAACGCCGCCAACCATCTGTGTCCAGTTGCATCCAGCTTGGCGGTGGTGAATAGATAGGTCAAGGGGTTGTTATCTGTCTTTACAGTAAACTCGGCCCCATATATCAACTATATATATACACAGTACATAGGCCAAGCTGGTCCTCTGGTAGAAGCTGGGCCTTGGCTCGCTCTTTCCAAGCTCCAGGTAGGTTTGGGTTCTCCATGGAGAGTTTCTTCCAAACGTCTTCTCCTTTACCCGTCCCCTTCACTTCTGACCAGCCAACTGGGACAGCAGGACTCACCTGTCCCAGAAGCATCCTGGCAGGGATCTCCACGGGCCGCTCCGTGGGGTTCCTCACACTGACAGGGACTCTTCCTCTTGCCTTCTTCAGGTCCTTCAATGAAATTATTTCTGGTATCACCTCCAGACCTGAGTGACCCTCCATTGGGTCAGGTTCCAACATTACAAAGGGGCCAGGCTGCTCCCAATTAAGTTTCACCGTGGCTCTCATGCAGGTCACCTCTCCAGGCTGTAACACTGCTCCTTTTTTTCCAAGCCTCCATACCCTTCCTATCCCTCACTTGGGGTCTTCTGCTCTAGGACCAACCGCTGGTAGGCTGCCTTCAGCATGGGGTGGATCTTGGGAGCTGGAAGATTCTCTTTCTTCACCAGGGGGGTCAGAAGCCTTCTGACTAGGTCCGTGTTCGTCCCTATAATCAGGGACGTCTTGCTGGTTCCTGGTGGGCGGGGACACACCACTGCTAAGGTGTCAAACACTTCAGTCTTCCCAGCTACGGATGGGTCAAAGGTCAACCGTATGGGTAAGTATCCATCATAGGGGAAACTCTGAGTTCCCAATCCCCTTATCTCCAACTCTTCTATCTTCTGTATTGGCAGATGACTCAGGTATCTGTCATAGAAGTCCCTGTACAATAGGGTCACTTGTGCTCCAGTGTCTAGGAGGGCCTTCGTGTACACTCCTTCCACTTGGATGGGTACAGTAGGGGATGGACCAACCAGCTCTTCTGGGTAAGGCCGAGTTGATGCTGTCCTCTTCTGTGGACTCTTTCCTTTCTCACTTGATCTGCACTTGCTCCTTTCTTGAGCCTGGTATGCATTAATTTTCTCCCTCTTAGTGGGAGTGTGAACCCGTTGAGGGACATTGTTATCTCTCACTTTTAAGGGTTCTCGCTTGGGGGTGCTGTGTCTCTTCGGAGGGGTCTTGCCCCTTTCTCTGGAGTGCACCTTGGTTGAGGATCCCTGGGCCCCTTTTGAGGGGTTTGGTCTCCTCGCTTTCTCTTCCTGTTATGCTTCTTGGAGCTCACTGAAGGTGATGGGCACCCGGCTGACTCCTTCACCGGGGCCCTTTGGCGTTTCCCGCCGGCTGGCGGCTTTCTGTTTTCTTCTTCTTGGGACTGGAGCATACAGCTGCAATATGGCCAATTCCGCCACAATTAAAACAGATCATCTCACCGTAGTCAGGTGGGGATGCTGGTGCTGAAACTGCTGGAAACAATTCCCTCCTGCTTGTTTCTTTCTTGGGACTTGGCGTCTCTTTTGCCACTAGAGACGTCAGTATCTCCATCATCTGCAACTTCAGGGCATCTACTTCCGTCTCTCTTTCAGGGGTTAAGGCCGACCTGACCGTGGCCACTGGAAGTTTTGTAGACCCCATCACTTGCTTTTCCCGTTTCTCTTCCAACATGGCCTCTTCTTCTCTGACCATTCGAATGAGATCAGGGTAGTCCAGGCTCTTCCCATCCTGCCGGGTGCGTAGTACCAGTGCGACAGGGTCCAGGGGTTGGGCTCCCCTGACCACCTGCTGGGCACGGGCTTCATTATATATATACACAGTATAACCTCATCTTCCTCTTCACATAACAGTATTATGGGGACTGATGGTTGGCCGCTCAGGTCAAAGCATTGTATTATGGGAGGTTGTCACTTGCTACCCTATACATACAACACTAGATATTTGACAGAATGTCACTTTTCTCATTTTGGAGAAAGTCACAGAGTCTCAACAAAAAATGTCAAGTTTCAAAGAACCACTGCATAACAATGATGTCTGTCTCAGTGTACATTAAAATAATCAATACGTTTATGTGAAACCTTACCTTGTAAAATGTCCCATTCCATTAAATGCGCCCTTTTAAATGATCCCATGAAATGACACTGTAAAAGGTTTTATACAGAATTAAATTACAAAAATAAATATTAACAACAACAACTTTAACAATGTTAACATAAAGCATATTTCATTGATTTGACTGTGATAAATAAAACAAGGATAAAATAAGATTAGCTACTATAGGCCCTGTTTGGCAGGTTTGGGTAGTATAGGGCCGTACAGTGGCAGGTTTGGGTACTATAGGGTGGTATAGTGGCAGGTTCGGTAGTATAGGGTGGTACAGTGGCAGGTTTGGGAAGTATAGGGTGGTATAGTGGCAGGTTTGGTAGTATAGGGTGGTATAGTGACAGGTTTGTGTAGTAAATGGCAGTATAGTGGCAGGTTTGGTTAGTATAGGGCGGTATAGTGGCAGGTTTGGGTAGTATAGGGCGGTATAGTGGCAGGTTTGGGTAGTATAGGGCGGTATAGTGGCAGGTTTGGTAGTATAGGGTGGTATAGTGGCAGGTTTGGGTAGTATAGGGCGGTATAGTGGCAGGTTTGGGAAGTATAGGGCAGTATAGTGGCAGGTTTGGGTAGTATAGGGTGGTATAGTGGCAGGTTTGGGTAGTATAGGGTGGTATAGTGGCAGGTTTGGGTAGTATAGGGCGGTATAGTGGCAGGTTTGGGAAGTATAGGGCAGTATAGTGGCAGGTTTGGGTAGTATAGGGTGGTATAGTGGCAGGTTTGGGTAGTATAGGGCAGTATAGTGGCAGGTTTGGGTAGTATAGGGCGGTATAGTGGCAGGTTTGGGAAGTATAGGGCAGTATAGTGGCAGGTTTGGGTAGTATAGGGTGGTATAGTGGCAGGTTTGGGCAGTATAGGGCAGTATAGTGGCAGGTTTGGGTAGTATAGGGTGGTATAGTGCAAGCAGGGGCGTAACTAGAAATCGCAGGGCCCCATAGCAAAATGTTGTATAGGCCCCCCCCCCCCGGGCAAACAGCCACCCCCCCCCCCCCCCACAAAAATGAACTAATGCCATTGAACAACAGATTACCACACCCATGTGGCACAGTACCCAGGCAACAGCGTATATTAATTTTGAACAACAAAGTATGCAGTATACTGTATGCAGCCCCTGAAGGACACACATTGCTGACCTCCCTTCCTACCTCCTGCCCAGACTCCAGAGCCTCCTCATCTGCCGAAAACAATGTCCCTTCACAGGTGCGCTTGAGCGTTCTGCCCCGCCCACTCTGCTCCCGGCCACTCTGCTCTCTGCTCCTGCCTCCTGCTGTATGTGGCTGCGTGTGTCAGGACAGGGCCGGACTCACTGGGCTCGGGAGGCTTAACATTAAACTTACATTCCTCATCCTCACCCAGGGGCGGATCCAGAGTCTAGTCTCAGGAGGGGCACTGCCAGAAAATACATTTTTTTTGGGGGCAATTTATCAGGACAATGGCTGATGTTGGGACTTCAATCATCATGGCACATGGTTGTTATGGTGTCAGGATGATTGAAGTGCATTATTTCTATTATTACATTGTTATATAAAATTAAATAGTTCACCTCACCATAATGCAGAATCAGTGGGAGCCCCGAGTGTGTCACTTGCCACCGTCGCCTGCCACCAGATGCAGATTGTCACTTGCCACAAGTTGCGCATTGTCCACTTGCCACTTCACTTGCCACAAGTTGTGGATTGTCCACTTGCCACGTCACCTGCCACACATTGCGGATTGTCCACTTGCCACGTCACCTACCACATATTGCGGATTTTTATTTGCCACAAGTTGTGGATTGTCACTTGCCCCGTCACTTTCCACAAGTTGCAGATTGTAACTTGCCCCGTCACCTGGCACACGTTGCAAATTGTCCACTTGCCACGTCACCTGCCACCCATTGCGGATTGTCCACTTGCCACGTCACCTGCCACACATTGCGGATTGTCCACTTGCCACGTCACCTGCCCGATCTCATTTCTTGTGACCCGAACAAGCCAGGAAAGTACAAATACCCCCCAAATGACCCCTTTTTTGAAAGTAGACATTGGTATTTAGTAAGAGGCACTTGCCACGTCACCTGTATACCACACGTGTTCTAGGAGCATAAATTACACATGCCATGTCCCACCTGCCACTGATGACAGGTGGCACTGATGACACGTGACACTGATGTGGCTCCGCTCTAGAGGAAAAGAGATTTCATCTCCAAATACGGAAAGGTTTCTTCACAGTAAGAGCTGTGAAAATGTGGAATAGACTCCCTCCAGAGGTGGTTCTGGCTAACTCAGTAGATTGCTTTAAGAAAGGCCTGGATACTTTCCTAAATGTACATAATATAACTGGGTACTAACATTTATAGGTAAAGTTGATCGAGGGAAAATCCGATTGCCTCTAGGGGGATCAGGAAGGGATTTTTTCCCCTGCTGTAACAGATTGGAGCATGCTCTTCTGGGGTTTTTTTTGCCTTCCTCTGGATCAACTGTGGTTATAGAATGGGGTATATTGGATTGTACGATATTTTTTATTTTTATTTATTATTTCTTTTTTTTATGGTTGAACTGGATGGACTTGTGTCTTTTTTCGGCCTAGCTAACTATGTTACTATGTAACTTGCCATGTCACCTGCCACACATTGCAGATTGTCCACTTGCCACTTCACCTGCCACAAGTTGCACATTGTCACTTGCCACAAGTTGGGCATTGTCACTTGCCACAAGTTGCGGATTGTCCACTTGCCACAAGTTGCGCATTGTCTCTTGCCACGTCACCTGCCACACATTGCGAATAGTCCACTTGCCACGTCACTTGCCACACATTGCGGATTGTCCACTTGCCACATCACCTGCCACAAGTTGCAGATTGTCACTTTCCTGCTAAGGTGGGGAATGGGGATTGTCACTTTCTGTGTCCCAGTCTGGCAGCAGAGAGATGATGTAATCTCTCTGCTGCCTGCACAGTGAGTGAGGGCGTAACTACCGAAATGCAGGGCGGCACCAGGTGGTGAGAGATGTCATCTCTCTGTTCCGCCACCTGCTGATTGGCCAGTCCACCCACCGAGCCTCCCAGCTGGCAGCTTACTATCTGTTCTCTCACCTGCCCGTCAAGCCGTCCAGCTGTGTCCGCTCGCACAGTCAGTGTGACTGTACAAGCACCGAGCGGACAGGCAGCGGCTCACCTGCCGCCCACTCACTTGCTGCGCATGCGCAGTACGTAGCATAAAGATTTTCAGAAATTGTCGGAAAATGAACGGCGCCTGCGCCGTGAGTCGATGTGCAAGCCCCACCATCCAAGCGGCCATAGGGCTACAAAAACTTAAAGGGCCCCTCGCGGGCTTGCTTCGCTCGCCACGCTTCGCTCGCCACGCTTCGGGTACGGCCTCGCTGCGCTCGGCTCTTTTATATTCTAACTCTATGTCTACTTGGATGGTGGGGCTTGAAAGTGGACTCACGGCGCAGGCGCCGTTCATCTTCGGCAATTTTCGGATTCTGGGTGTCCTGTGTACTGCGCATGCGCAGTACACAGCGGACACTTTGTGATGGGGGACGGCAAATGATAGTACACCAGATCATGGATCATCTGTGGGGTAGGGCGACACAGGGAGGAGAAATCCATGTCCTGGCCTCTGCTGCTTGTGTGCAGGGCTGCAGCCTGCAAGTAGTGCTTCTCTGTTGCTGGCAGCATGCGGGCCAGTGGCTGGCTGCTAAAAGTCTAACTACATTATGCTGCTGCTGTAGGGGGTGCGGGCTGGCAGTACAGCCCATTATCAACAATATCACACCCTAGCATATTTAAGACCAGGCAGATCATTTTTTAACACTCCCTCTTTAATGCCACAAAACTATTTTTGGTAGTAATAAAATAAAGCTGACCATAATAATGACTGCACGAAAAGAATTGCAGATTAAAGTGTCCTCCTTGGTGGGCAATGTCAGAGTGCTATTTTAAACTGTGCTGGTCTTTGTAATGCCCCCTTACATTGGTTGTTGGTGCACAAGTGCCCCCTTATTTTAGTGGTGAGTAGAGAAGTGCCCCCCTAATGTTGCTGGTCAGTAGAGAGAGGCCTTATATTGATGGTCAGTGAAAAAAGAACACTTTATTTTTTGGTGATTAGTGAAAAATCGGCATTAGATTAGTGGTCAGTGGGATAAAGAATGTCCCTTACATAGGAAAAGTAAACCCTACCTTGGTGGTCATTGGAGAGTCTGCCCCATTCAATTGGTGGTCAGTAAGAAGAATGCACACCAACAATGAAAAAAATAATTGGTGCTAGTGGTTATTTACCTAAGTCAGCCCATAAATGGATCTGTTTTTCTTTCCCTCAACAAGTGGGTTGAACAAAAAATACCTGACCCGAATCTTCCCTGCTGCGGTATTTGTATTTTGACCATCATTATAAACAGATCAGCATTGCAGGCTATATCCTGTTGCACTAACTGAGTTGGGAAAATCCTTCAGAGCGGTTGTACAGACGTTAATGGGTAGATTGACTTCCGTACAACCACGGCTATACATGGATTGAAATTCGAACAGTCCCTCCTGAACCAGCCTAATTTTGATCTGTGTATGGCCCCTTTAGAGGTGAAAGCAACACTGTATCCTGGCCTAGGCCGACAAGGCCCAGGCCTAGGGCAGCACTTTACAGGGAGGCAGCACGGAAAGAGTCCCCGCCGGCTTGCGCTACACTGTTAGTGTTGCGCCAGTCTTATGGGGCGGACTGGGCTGAGAGGCAAGTTAGTCTAGCACAGCCATAAAGCGTCCGCACTGCTTCCGGTGTGCGGGCGGCCGGCATTCCGCAACTGGGGGGGGGGGGGGGGGATTGGCGCTGCTTCTAATTTTGACTGTCCTATCATCCTGGACCACAAACCTTCCTCATTGTGCTATATGTTTTCTGCTGCACCATTGGCATGGTTATATCTTCTTAGTCCTCTCCATAAAATTATCAGAAATTAGTGCTTAAAGTAGAACTATAGGTAACACTTTTTTTTTTCATTTTGGATAGAATAAGGAAGTGTAATAGCCCCTGTCAGTTTATTTTTTTACCATCCCTGTCCAATTGCAGAGATTTCCCTTCACTTCCTGCCCCCAAACAGGAAGTGAGAGGAAATCTATGCAAATTAAGGGAATCCATTGCCCCCCCAGGCCCTCAGAACTAGTGTCCCACTCGAAAATGTCAGGGCCGGTCTTAAACAGCAAAGGGTGTGGCCTTGACAGGAAGGGGTGGGTCATATTTAAATTAGGGGGCTGTCCTGGAAATTTATAGATAGGCAACTCCTATCCTCATATTGATTAGTGGTTCCAAATTAATAATAACTACTGCAGTAGGGAACAGACACAAAAGATACGCTCAGCATCTTTCCAAATAACCGTTCTCCTTTATTATGACGCAATTCAGGGGTTTTATACACATGATTACGTAGGTATCACATTAATATTACAATTGTTCATTTATGGTAACAAGGGGCGTATCATAGGCAGGCTTATTCTAATCAGGACTCGAAAGAATGTAAACATGTACTGAAAACAATATTAGTGCCGTGTGCAATACATACAAAATAGAATACAATTATATACAGAACTTACAAATTTCCATTACATCTCCTCTCTTTTGATCAATATTTTGATCACTAACCATACCTGCTATCACTTTTAACCTGGAACCTCCACACGCTTAGGTGGAGGTAGTCCTGGCCAAAGAGGCAAAAACTCCATTGTGGAGAAAATAATAGCTGAGCAGCTTTTTTCATTACAAAATGACTTTTCATTGTGAAAAACAAATGATTGATAAGACATATTTACAGAGTACTGGCTGTACACTCCTGTGGCCAGAATGGCCTTCTAGCTTAATTGTTGGTATGCTGACTTATCAGCACATGTAAACACAGACAATTCTACAAAAAATGGAAGACCTACAAAAGACAAATATGACTTCAACATGGCTAAACTACTTTTCAAATATATATCCCTTACAATTAAAGTAATTGAATCAATAAAGTACCCTAGACTGTGATTGCAAAAGGGAAACAAATCAAACACAAAGATTTCTTTAATTTAGTCATTTTTGCAGTGTCTGGTGTGGATCCAGGTGACTTTTCCTTCAAGTTTTGCAAAACTGTACATGAAATAGATGTTGTATTGAGTCTCCAAACATTTCCTTATATATAAATGTCTCTTAACAATCCACAAGTCACCTGGCTTTAGTTTTAGATCCTTCCAAACTTTTAGGATCTGGAATTGGGGAGAAAACACATAAATGAGTTTGTCAAAAACCTTAAAAGATCAGCAACATTCTCTGTGAGATCCGAATGGAGGACTTCAGCTGCTGAGACAAAATATAAGCAAGTGAATAACACACTCCCAAACCAAATCCCATAGGGAGAGAGTCCGTCATCCCCTTAGGGGCTTGATAAATTATAAGAAAACACTCAGGCAAAAGTTTTCTTACTCTACTTTGTCCGCTACATTGTAGACAGTAGGGAGTGTAAAAATAAAACCTCAAAACTTCTAGTAAGGACTCTCCTATAAAAATGATTTCCTCTGTTACTCTCTGTACTTACAAACTACTTCTGATAACACTTTTTACTGTGGCCTTTGCAGTAGCATTGGCCACTGGACATCCAAAAAAACATGTCCATACAGACAAAATGCATACTCATAAGATCCTGACTTGGGAAACTGGATATATCTTTTTGTAATCTCTGGAAGGGATGTTCAGCTTTTGGTAACACCTCTGGTAACAGGTAAAACAAGAAGTGGTATGTTATAAAAACAACTGTGGTGAACCCTGGCTCTATCCCACCCTCATTTACTAAGGCAGCCATAACTGCTTGTGACTGATGACACGGTCCATGTGTCAAGCTGGAGGGAAAAGAGTGGCTGGCAGACATAAATGATCACCTTTTTCCAAAGTCCTGTTTCATAAGAAGTTGCCCACTGTGGACCACTTGTTCTTCTCGTTCTGGGGTCCTTAAAGTTGCATTATTAATCCCAGCTATACTGGGCCAGAACTAGGGTGGAATCTGTGAGTTGCACAGACCCAGCAAGTGTCCGGGGCTGTAAATGCAGCATCCTTAGTCGGTCTGCTTCCATGTGTGAGTTTTAATGTTAGTATGGCTACCTCAGCAAGAACCGGGAAGGCTAAAAACAGCCTATCAAATTAACTTAGCATGCTTGATTGGTTTACCTGCCGAAGTAAAAACAAACTTCTGGCCCTTCAAATGGAACCAAAAGCTCTCTAATTCTCTACTTTCTATATAAATATATACTCTTTTTATAGCTCACAGGCTTTGCTAAAACATGGAGCTCTGCTTCTTGAGCTGGGGAAAAAGGATCCAATGACTCTAAATACAGAGTATCCTTCTGGGTGATAAACTGCATACTCAGTATAAAACTGGGAATAACTCTACAAAAAAATAAATATCTGGGTCTTCAGGGAGTGTGTCCTGCACTGGGCTCACAGCAGCTGATTCCTACGTCATCAATTTAACACATGTGGTCTCCCCCATCTACAGCCTCCTCCAATAGGGGCAATAAGGTGGCTGGATTCAAATGTACACATTTTTCATTGTTAGATTTGTACATAAACAAACTCATATTTTAAACCTTTCATTAGACAAACATTTAGTTAGCTGTATATTTGCTGCGCAGAATGTCGGACCATTAAAAATTAAATATTTGACCAAAATAATGTCTAACTTTGTCTAATAGCATCTTTGCATAAAGGTACAGCTCTGATATATCGGGGTGAACCCTTCATTACTGGGTCCAGCTTGCATAAATATATTACAATGGCTTGTTTTCTATCATGCTGTTTGTGTAAGAACTCCAGTTTCATGTTTCAAAAAGACAACTTTTTCCTGGCAATATTATAATAAATGATAACAATACCCTGCGGTCATGCAGAGATGTCCATAAATCCAAAATATTCTTCTGCTTATACCACTGCACTTACAAGGAAAAGGGGCACATCATTTCACAATCCACACATTCTGCTTTGGATTCAAAAATAAAAATAATTAAAAACAAACAAAGCGCTCAGCCACATCAAAAACTATAAAACAACTGGCTGCAGGGGGGATCTATCCTAACAGGGTGTGTGGACTTGATGTGATGGGTCTGTCATATTTACATTTTATTTATTATTACTCTCACATCATGGACCGCACATCAATTTATTATCAGACTTTAAGATTACATTTTTGTAGAAAAACTTCTTATGTATCCCATCCATCTTGGCTTTGTTAAACATTATGGCAGCTGTATTCCAATTAACAACCTCATCTTAATCTTTTTCTTTCCACTCAATAAATGTAAAATTACAAAATTGTTATCTTAAACTAAACTAAACCCATTTTTATAAATTCCCCATTAACCTGGATTTCATTTCCAATCAAAGGTTGTCTAAACCAATATATCTATGTTATTAATAAAATTGTTAAACTCCAATTAGAAATTTATACTCAAATGATAATTTCAATATCACACCCTAATATATATATCCACAGATAACGTTCCTTAAAGGGGGACATATTACTTAATTTTACTTATTTCCCTATTAAATGCACTGTTTCCACTATCAAAGGATATTCAATTTGTGTAATACACGGTTAAATGTAACCTGCATTTTACCATGTTTGGAAAACAGATTCAAAATTAATTGTGATCACATTGTTTATCGTTAGATTCGTTAACCCGGCACATAAAGTTATAAATGTTTTGTCTAAAAAACTGAAATTGGCATGGTGTCCTTCCAGCTTATCACCAACCTCTCATCCCAGCTACATTCTTTCAGGAGAGCACAAAGGAGGGGGTCACATTTGCATACATGGCACACACAAGCGATAGAACTAAAGGTTCCAGCATTCACACACATACACAAATATCTCTCTAAAATCGCTTACATTTTTCCCATTTGTACACAACACATGCATATCATTCTCTCACATTCTTTTAACTCTTTTAAATACTTCCTTGATAAATTTCTGCTTTCCTTATTTTGTTCTGATATTCTTTGCGTCCAATGTATTGTAATATCATACTTCACATACTGTACCTTCTATGATCAGACGGGCAGCCATAGTGCTCATCCCATCTTCCCTCTCTGACAACATATAAAATATTCTGTTTTAACTCTCTTGACTTTACTAGTTGTAGTGCCTAACCCCAAATTTATCCCACAACTTAACATGAAAATGTCTCTTTCTGTCTAGTGTTAATTGTCACCCTTGATCCATCCTGCTCACATAGATAGCTGTTTCTCTAGCTGTGTACTCTGCATGATTCTTAGTCCCTGTGGACTTCGGTGGTAACCCAGTTACCCATTGTGGATCCATATCCACTTTAACCATTAATCTAGGGGCTCAGTATAGGCGGAACCGCACCTTCGGTTCATATATAGCGCTCCTCTTGCGCTGGGCATTTTTGAGGGTCTCTTACCCTTCATTCCCTTACTTAATTTAATGCCCATAATGAATGGCCAGTCTTCTCTACGTGTGCCTATACCCTCTTGCCTCTAAACTACTTTTTCTAGCAGATGTACTACATATACCTGTGAACAGCACTATTCTTTCTTATCTATAACACTCTGATGGACAGTAGACAGTGACAACATAACATATAGGTACCCTTTGTCCCGAAAAATGCCTTACCGATCAAGGAAGTCTGATAACTCAAATGTAAGCAAAAGGCTTACCTCAGCCGGCTGATTATCAGAAATTCCCGGATCGTCTCAAGCTCCTCGTTTTGGATACTCAGGGTCACCTTTTAACCCCTCCTGGCTGGCTCGCCACCTGTCCTGGAAATTTATAGATAGGCAACTCCTATCCTCATATTGATTAGTGGTTCCAAATTAATAATAACTACTGCAGTAGGGAACAGACACAAAAGATACGCTCAGCATCTTTCCAAATAACCGTTCTCCTTTATTATGACGCAATTCAGGGGTTTTATACACATGATTACGTAGGTATCACATTAATATTACAATTGTTCATTTATGGTAACAAGGGGCGTATCATAGGCAGGCTTATTCTAATCAGGACTCGAAAGAATGTAAACATGTACTGAAAACATTATTAGTGCCGTGTGCACAGTGAGGGTAGTGTGCAATACATACAAAATAGAATACAATTATATACAGAACTTACCCCAAATTTAGTCAGGCCTAGGGAAGCACAAATAATAAATACACTACTGGGTGAAAGAAGATGCACCATTGTTCTTGCATTGCTGACTTTGATAGGAGATATTGGAGCCAACCTATAAAGCCATCACTCATTAGAATGACCATAAATGGGTTATGTATTTATTTAGATCTGTTAGGTGCTCCTAGTGACCTCCTACTGTTCTAGGGAATCGCAGGTAGGAAAGACACTAATATATGAAAGCAATTTAATTGGACAAAACCTCTTGTTAATGGCTAAAGTCAGAGCTTGTTTAAATTGACAGGAAGTCCACAATTGTTCAACTGATCATTTTTAAAGTGGAACTAAACCCTCCTTTCATTAACAGCAAAAGAAGCTGCTATCTCAGCCATTGTTTGATCTGCAGTTAACATGATGCTGCACGTGTGATCAGCTATGACACCAGCCTTTTGAAGGTTTGACAGTTTGGTTAAGAGCAGCAGCATCTGTGACAGTTATTATTCATAGTATGCCTTAAATGTAACTATTTTGGGAGTCAATTCAATCAATAGGTTTAGTTCCGTTTTAAAAGCAAAATTGTGAACAAAGACATCTCTGAATGAACCTGCACAACTGAAGACTGAAATAATATTCCATCTCTAATAGGTATTCATTTCTGTGCTGGTGTTTGGGTTAGAATTCATTGTCTTGTTTTGATAGTCTGGTGGTGCTAGTATAAGGCCCCTTTTAATCGGGGCTGTCCGTATTTAGCCATCCGCTTGCTCAGCGGGGATCTCTCCGTTGATCCCCACTGAGCCAGCGGATGACAAGTCCATCTCTGCACTGTGTGCAGGGACGGACCTGTCAGATAGTCCGCTCTCCCCTATGGGGGGATCGGATGGTTATGGACCGCCTGTCCGTTTTCATCCGTTCCGATCCAAAAGATGGATAGAAAATAGGACATCCATCCGTCTGGATTTTGTGGAGCGTATCGGAGTCCTTAGATGTGAGGAATGCATTTGTTATCAATTTTCAAGCCTTGATTCCTCAATTGGTGATCCTGCCCAGTGGCATCGCTAGGGTGGGCGGGGGGGGGCGGTCCACACCTGGGTGCCACCCGCTACAGTGGTAACACCATCCCGAGGGTGACGAAAGCCCTGGCTCCCTTTTGCAGTTTTTTTTTCAGCCGGAAACCCACCTTCAGCCCGCGTCGTGCCTGCGGTTTCCTCCTCTCACTACCGCGCTGCTGCCTGAGCCTCATGTCACGATCTATTCTCCACCCGGGGGTGCGGCTGAACACTGTCTTCTCCTCTCCAGCTACTGCGCAGTTGTTCCATGTACCTAAACCGCCGGAGCTGGTGCGGTAATGGGTGGGGGAAGGGGGTGTTGGCTTGCGATGTGGGGAATGTCCTCCACAATGTTGTGACAGGTGGGGGTTTGATGATAATGTTGGTTTTTGCTGCTGGACACAGCTATATTATATCGAGGGGGGGTGGTTTGTCCTGGGGGGCTGTACTGATGGAGGGAATGCTTTGTCCTGGGAGGGGTCTGTACTAATGGGGGGGGATTTGTCCTGGGAGTGGGTCTGTACTAATGGAGGGGGGTGCTTTGAACTGGGGGTGGGGGTCTGTACTAATGGAGGGGGTGCTTTGTCCTGGGGGAGGGGTCTGTACTAATGGGGGGATTTGTCCTGGGAGGGGGTCTGTACTAATGGAGGGGGAGTGCTTTGTCCTGGGGGTGGGGGTCTGTACTAATGGAGGGGGTGCTTTGTCCTGGGAGGGTGTCTGTACTAATGGAGGGGGGTGCTTTGTCCTGGGGGAGGGGTCTGTACTAATGGAGGAGGGGGTGGTTTGTACTGAGGGGGGGTCTGTACTGATGGAGGGGGTTTATACTTAATGGGGGGTCTATACTGAGGGAGGGGGTCTGTACTTAGTGGGGGGGTCTATACTGAGGGGGGACTATACTTTGTGGAGGGAGGGTCTGCACTGACAGAGGGGGGTCTAAACTTAGTGGAGGGGGGCCTGTACTGAGAGAGGACTATAATTGGTGGAGATGGGTCTGTAGTGATGGAGGGGGGTTTTATATTTAGTGGAGGGGGGCTGTACTGATGGAGGACTATAATTGGTGGATATGGGTCTGTACTGATGGAGGGGGTTCTATACTTAGTGGAGGGGGGCCTGTACTGAGGGGTGACTATAGTTGGTGGAGGGGGGGTGACAGCATGTTTTACCGCACTGGGTGAAACCAACCCTAGTGACGCCACTGATCCTGCCAGTAACACACCTGTCCTAGGGTGACACTGCTGTAACATTTTGACCCTAGAGCGGGACTATAAACAATAATCCCCCCTTCCCAAAATAACCAATTGCTTTCAATTATATATTTAACAAATCAACAGCAGACAAGAAAAGTTTGTAACTACATACACTTTCATTCCATGTAAACTTTATCAAACCTGATTATAATGCACACAATTTATAGGCACAAACAAGATATACCTAATAAAGAATCTGCTAAGTGTAAATGTTTATAGCATTTAAATGTCAATGCAGTTTGATTTTGTTGACCTTACACTTACTTGAATTTGCTTATACAAATTATTTTTTAATAATTTGCATCTATTAAATATAAAGAACTTTAAGATATTGCATAATCTCAAATCTGGATTTCTGTGTACATGTATCGTGCTTGGTAACACACATTAGTAGGTGTGAATGGGCCCATAGAGTTTTCCTTTATATTTCACACTGAGCTGCAGCATATAGATGTGAGCCAGCCACATAGGAAAACGTGAGATTTTTACTTGGCCTGAATTTTCAAGTTTTCTGTTTTCCTGCATCAAAACGTCTGGCTAAGCCAAAACAGGTAGAGTTGACGCCATCTAAACTATTTTTAAACACTGCATAGAAATAGTAGCAATTACAGTTTGTTGAATGAACCAATTAATGTAGTTATAATAGATCTCACAAGGCAGTATTACTTTGCCATGGACACATTCTTGCTACAGCTGTCAGGTGTCTGTGGGAGTGGGAGTGGTAACCTCTCTTTTGTTTTAAAAGTGATTTCCTAATTATAGTTTAACACAACTAGTATTTGGTGACAAATGTTACAGAACACTATTATTTCACAGTACTCAGAAACTGTATATATTTGAGTAACGTCTAAAGCAGCTAAAGATTGAAAACAATGGATTAATGCCAGCACCATGCTTTCATGTGGATGGGTGCAGCATGTTGACATGGGAAATTCTTGTGAATTTGAAGGTCAGTTCTCACCTACTTTTAAAAAAAAGGTTACTGAACTAAACTGACACCTGAAGAAGCTAGTATTTTAAAAAATGTATGAAAAAAAAAAGTCTGTGTTTTATTTTATACTTGGTAAATCAAGTCAGACTACTCTCTATGGGGTCAATTCACTGACGTTTACCACATGTGATACCACAGTCACGTGACTAATTTGCATAAATGATCTCATACGGTAAATAAAGTCCGATTCACAAAAAAATAAAAAAAAATAACAATTATTATTACTGCAAAATGAAAAATGTGCTTAAGAGATAAGCTCTTAAAGCGGAGCTGCACCCGCACAAAAAATATTAAAAGTCAACAGCTACAAATACTGCAGCTGCTGACTTTTAATAAATGGACACTCACCTGTCCCTGGTTCCAGCGGTGTAGGCAGAATGTGACGAGAGACCACCGCCGCCATCCTCTGTCAGGGAATCAGGAAGTGAAGACGCAACGTCTTCACTGCCCGGTTCCCTACTGCGCATGCGCGAGTCGCGCTGCGCGCCTCTATTGGTCCCCGCTGTGTCCTGGGAACTGTGTGTTTCCCAAGACACAACGGGAACCCTCGGATATGGGTGGGCATCCTCGGATATGGGCGGGGCAGATACCTGTATTATACAGGTATCTGCACCCCCCTCCCCCCTGAA
>CM053032.1:85909447-85925522 GCA_028564925.1 Lithobates sylvaticus
AGTCTCAGAGTAATGATGATATACATAATGCAGTAACCTATAGCAACCAGAAAGCATATATTATTAGACTTAGGTTGAAATGTTATTGGTTGTAAGGGTTAATAGGGTAAGGGTTACTACTCACTGCTCATCCACGTTGCAATTTTTCCTATTTATAGAATACCCCAAAAAAGACTTTCAACCACATTAGATTTGCATACGATACAGAAGCACACGTTGACCACTGTGATGGTTGCCATGGCAATGTTACATCAGTAAAGAAAAGGCCACAACATTTACGGTGGGGAAAGGGGAGCACAGATTATTCACAAACAAATAAATATGTGGAAAAATGTTTGCATGCATGTTTGTAATCGCATGTAACTGTTCGGATGAGCAGTTACATGTGAACAGTGATGGCCTCTGTCATTGATTTATACAAGATGCTTGCTGTGATGTTATGTATACCATGTGTGTATGCCTGCTGCTTATTGATTATTTTTGCTGGCAGCCATTCCAGATTGCTCGTCGGAATAAGCAACTTACACACGAGCGGATTTTCCGTCGGAAAAATCTTGGATGGTTTTTCCGATGGAATTCCGCTCAGGCTTGGCTTGCATACACACGGTCACACAAAAGTTTACTGAAATTTCGACCTTCAAGAACACAGTGACATACAACACTATGAAGAGCCGAGAAAATTAAGTTCAATGCTTCCAAGCAATGCTTTTGCGCGTCGGAATTAGTACAGACGAATGGAATTTCCGATCGGAACTTTTTCCAACCAAAAAGTGTTCTTACTTAGTAGGAACACAGGATCTGTCTCCTCTGCCCTGACAGAACCGGGATTTGTGTGTTTACACACACACCAGATCCTGGTTCTCGCTCTGTCACAAGCAATCGCACGCCTGCAAGAGCGTCTTAAAGAGCTGACGTACAGCTACGACGGCTCGCCCAGGGGAGCCATCCTGCCACAGTATACCTGCAGCGGGTGGTCGGAAAGCAGCTAAGATGCATGTCCAAGAGTCTTTTAAAAATATCAATACTCATACTAACAATTGTGGAAGATAATATCAACACTGACACCAACAATTGTGGACGAGAGTTCCACATCCTTATCTTCCTGACAGTGCAAAATCCCCTATGCAGCTTAAGGTTAAACCGCTTCTTCTCAAATCTCATTGTGTGGCCCCGTGTCCTCTTACACTCCCTGAGACTGAAAAGTTTTTTTTTCTATGCTGGGATCACCGTTGAGGTATTTGTATATCAATATCATGTCCCCAGTGTCTCTCCTCCAGGGAGAATCAATTTAGTGCTTGTAGTCATTCCTTGTAATTATAGTCCTCCAGTACCCTTATTAATGTTGTTGCCCTTCTTTGGACTCTCTCCAGCTCCAGCACATCCTTCCTGAGGACCGGTGACCAGAACTGGACAAAATACTCCAGATGTGGCCGAACCAGAGTTATAAATATAGTACACACATAAAATAGTTGACGCAAGATTTAAAGCTAGTTGCCCACATTACAATCTGATTCTACAGTCTAGTATGTTCAGGATAAATGATACAGAAAAGAAAATATCTTACAAAAATCTTTGCAAACTGTACAATGACTTTATACCATGCCATTCTGGGGAGCTAGCCATTATAAGCAGCTCAATACAAACTATAGCACAAGTTATAGAACTTTTAGTGTGCTGCCAGGAAAATATACAGATTCAACCAACAGAGATGAGTGCAATAAAAATTCTAAGTACTTTATTATACAGGCATTGCTTAAATAGCCACATAAGGCCCAAATACACAAAAATATATAAAAATTTAAAAACGCACATCACAATAGTGTGGAATGTATGGATACATGTCCTAAAAAGTGTTGACGTGTTTTATGTTTTATGTATTCTTTTATTTCTATTGAGATGTAGGCTCTACTTCTTTGAGCCTTCATTTTGTTGATTTTTTAAATTAATATATATATTTATATATATCTTGTAGAAGCTCTTTCTCTCTTTTTTTTGTAACAAGTATTAGTCATCTGCTGCTTTTTGTATCTCAGGGTCTCCCTGCAGGCTGGTTAGACCTGTTGGCACTTCTGGGCTGCACAAATTTGGGGTCATCTCTGTTGAAGATAACTGAGTTTACTGGTGCTACATATTTTTTTTTCTTTCTTCGGCATTCACCATATCTTCTCTGGCTTTCTCATTGCATGTTTTGTACTCATGGTTTGATACTTACCCTAGAAATGGCACCATAGATGTCACCGACATTTTGCAGCCTTAAGACCAGAGGACTTTTTACAATTGTGCACTGCACTGGTTTAACTGGTAATTGCGCGGTCATGCAATGTTGTACCCAAACAAAAATTTGCGTCCTTTTTTGTCCCACAAATAGAGCTTTGTTTTGATGGTATTTGATTGCCTCTGCGATTTTTATTTTTTTTAACTGGTAATTACGCGGTCATGCAATGTTGTACCCAAACAAAATTGTGAAAAAGACCGAAAATTTTTATTTTTTGAATAAAAAAAAGATATATTTTCTACTTTTTGTTATAAGAAAAATCCAATAAACTCAATTTTAGTCATACATTTAAGCCAAAATGTATTCAGCCACATGTCTTTGGTAAAAAAAAAAAAAAAAGTCAATAAGCGTATATTTATTGGTTTGCGCAAAAGTTATAGCGTCTACAAACTAGGGTACATTTTCTGGAATTTACGCAGCTTTTAGTTTATGACTGCCTATCTCATTTCTTGAGGTGCTAAAATGGCAGGGCAGTACAAACCCCCCCCCCCCCCCCCCAAATGACCCCATTTTGGAAAGTAGACACCCTAAGGAAATTGCTAAGAGGCATGTTGAGCCCATTGAATATTTTTTTTTTTGTCCCAAGTGATTGAATAATGACAAAAAAAAAAAAAAATTTTTTTTAAAAAAGTTGTCACTAAATGATATATTGCTCACACATGCCATTGGCATATGTGTAATTACACCCCAAAATAAATTCTGCTGCTTCTCCTGAGTACGGGATACCACATGTGTGGGACTTTTTGGGAGCCTATCCGTGTACGGGGCCCCGAAATCCAAGCACCGCCTTCAGGATTTCTAAGGGCGTAAATTTTTGATTTCACTCCTCACTACCTATCACAGTTTTGAAGGCCATAAAATGCCAAGATGGCACAAAACCCCCCCAAATGACCCCATTTTGGAAAGTAGACACCCCAAGCTATTTGCTGAGAGGCATGGTGAGTATTTTGCCGCTCTCATTTTTTTTTGAAAATGAAGAAAGAAAAGAATAAAATTTTTTTTTTTTTTTTTTTTTCATTTTCAAAACTTTGTGACAAAAAGCGAGATCTGCAAAATACTCACCATACCTCTCAGCAAATAGCTTGGGGTGTCTACTTTCCAAAATGGGGTCATTTGGGGTTATTTTGTGCCATCTGGGCATTCCATGGCCAATTCAAAAATTCACACCCTTTCGAAATCCTGAAGGCGGTGCTTGGTTTTTGGGGTCCCGTACACAGCTAGGCTCCCAAAAAGTCTCACACATGTGGTATCCCCGTACTCAGGAGAAGCAACAGAATGTATTTTGGGGTGTAATTCCACATATGCCCATGGCATGTTTGAGCAATATATCATTTAGTGACAACTTTGTGCAAAAAAATAAAAAATAAAAAATTTTTTTTTTTCCCGCAACTTGTGTCAAAATATAAAATATTCCATTGTCTCGACATGCCTCTCAACAAAAAGCTTGGGGTGTCTACTTTCCAAAATGGGGTCATTTGGGGGGGGGGGGGGGTTTGAACTGTCCTGGCATTTTATGCACAACATTTAGAAGCTTATGTCACACATCACCCACTCTTCTAACCACTTGAAGACAAAGCCCTTTCTGACACTTTTTGTTTACATGAAAAAAAAAAATTTTTTTTTTGCAAGAAAATTACTTTGAACCCCCAAACATTATATATATTTTTTTTTAAAGCAAAGGCCCTACAGATTAAAATGGTGGGTGTTTCATTTTTTTTTTTTTTTTCACAGTATTTGCGCAGCGATTTTTCAAACGCATTTTTTTTTTTTTTTGGAAAAAAAAACACACTTTTTTAAATTTTAATGCACTAAAACACACTATATTGCCCAAATATTTGATGAAATAAAAAAGAAGATCTTAGGCCGAGTACATGGATACCAAACACGACATGCTTTAAAATTGCTGCAGAAACGTGCAGCGGTGACAAACTACATACGTTTTTAAAAGCATTTAAACGCCTTTACAGGTTACCACTTTAGATTTACGGAGGAGGTCTACTGCTAAAATTACTGCCCTCGATCTGACCTTCGCGGTGATACCTCACATGCATGGTGCAATTGCTGTTTACCTATGACGCCAGACCGACACTTGTATTTGCCTTTACGCGAGAGCAGGGGGGCACAGGGGTGCTTTTTTTTTTTATTATTATTTATTTTATTTTTCAACTGTTACTTTCATTTTTTTTATTTTTTTATAATTTTATTGTTATCTCAGGGAATGTAAATATCCCCTATGATAGCGATAGGTAGTGACAGGTACTCTTTTTTGAAAAAAATGGGGTCCATTAGACCCTAGATCTGTCCTCTGCCCTCAAAGCATCTGACCACACCAAGATCGGTGTGATAAAATGCTTTCCCAATTTCCCAATGGCGCTGTTTATATCCGGCGAAATCTAAGTCATGAAATGCTCGTAGCTTCCGGTTTCTTAGGCCATAGAGATGATTGGAGCCGTTCTGGTCTCTGATCAGCTCTATGGTCAGCTGGCGGAACCACCGGCTGCATTCTCAGGTTCCCTGTTGGGACAGGAGAGCCAGAGAAAACCATGGAAGACGGTGGGGGGGGGGGGGGGGCATTCCCTCCCACTGCTTGTAAAAGCAGTCTAGAGGCTAATTAGCCACTAGAATTGCTTTTACATGAAAGCCGACCGCTGGCTGAAAAGAATGATACCAAGATAATACCTAAACCCGCCGGCATTATTCTGGTATAACCACTCAAAGTCCAGCAACATACCAGTACGTTGCTGGTCCTTGTTTGGCATATATTGTAATCTTTTTTTTTTTTTTTTCATGCAGCCTGTGGGCTGAACGAAAAAAAAAGATTGATCGGTGGGTATGCCCACCATTAGAATACCTCCCTTCATCCACCCACTTCTAATGATGGGCAGACATGCACCATTTTGTTTTTAACTGTGGTGGTGAAATCACCTCCTACAGCGCTGGAGTCACGGCTTTATGTATCGTGGGAGCAAACGCTGTTGCTGTCAAGATACATAAATCCGCGCTGCAGCTGAATGGCGTACCTGAAAACAAAAAAATGGTTAACAATAAAACATTGTAGAATACAGTAAAAAAGAGGAGAACAATAGAGAGACAATAGAGAGAGAGAGAGAGACAGAAAAAAACGACAACTATTTTTGTTTTTTTTATTTTATATTTTTTTTGTTTTTTTATTTTTTTTTTTTTTTTTTTTTTTTTTGTAACTGTAACAGTTCTAACTGAACTGTTGTAACGTTTCCAGCGGTTTTGGTCTCTCAAAATGCGATGGCATTCTTGGGAGACCCTGTGTGCCTAGTCTGTGCAATGCTGTACCCTACGCTAATACTCAACTAGTGTATGGTAGCGTTCAAAACATTCACCAATGCAAAGACCAGGATTGTCAGGACAGGAGGGACAATAATAGCGGGTGTCACGCCTATATCCGCGCTTTCTGCAGACACGTCATTTTCTTTGGGGGGCTCGTTGGGTAGGGGTACTCGGGAGGACATAAATATAATGCCGTTCATGCAGCCGGCTTACTGCATTTGGATTGGAAAGGTGAGGTGGAGCACCGTCTGGAAACAGAAGGGCTCAGATGATCTCTTCCTGGAATTTAAGGAAGGATCCAGTACGTCCTGAAGCTCTGTATAGCACATGAGCGTTCAGCAAAGCCAATTGAAATAAGTAAACAGACACTTTTTTGTACCAGCGTCTGGCCTTACGGGCAACTAGATACGGCGCCAACAACTGGTCGTTGAGGTCCACCCCTCCCATATTTTGGTTATACTCGTGGACACAGAGGGGTTTCGTCCCAACACCAATCGCCGTAGTAATTTGGACCGTCATGTCTGCATGAAGGGAGGTAAGAACGAAAACATTCTTATTATCCCTCCACTTCATAGCGAGCAAGTTATTACACTGCAAGCAGGCTCTCTCCCCCAGCCTAAGACGGGAATCTACAAGCCGCTGGGGAAAGCCCTGGCGATTAGATCGCACGTGCCACATGCTCCAATCTGATCAAACAAGTGACTAAAAAGTGGCACGCTCGTGTAATAATTGTCCACGTACAAGTGGTACCCCTTTCCGAATAAGGGTGAAACCAAGTCCCACACAATCTTGCCAGCGCTCCCTATGTAGTCAGGGCAGTTTGTCGGCTCTACGTGGCTATCTTTGCCCTCGTAAACCATAAAATTACATGTATAGCCTGTGGCCCTGTCACAGAGCTTATACATCTTGACCCCGTATCTGGCACGCTTGCTGGGAAGGTACTGTTTGAATGACAAGCGGCCAGAAAACGTAATCAGGGACTCATCAACGCAGACAACTTGATGGGGAGTAAACAAGTCTGCAAAACGTTGGTTTAAGTGGTTTACTAGGGGCCGAATTTTGTAGAGCCGATTGTATGCAGGGTCTCCACGAGGATGACAGAGTTCATTGTCGTTGAAGTGCATGAACCGCAAAATCTGCTCGTATCGTGCCCTGGTCATGGAAGCAGAGAACACGGGTATATGGTACATTGGCTCAGTGGACCAATATGAAGGCAACGTACCCATTTTAACTTTGCCCATGTCAAGGGAAAGGCCCAGAAAGAGCTTAAATTCGAGGACCGTAATTGGTCTCCAATCTCTGGCAAGGGAGGACTGGGGATTAGCGGCGATGAATTGACCAGCGTACAAAGTGCTTTGGTCCACAATAGATCTATAGAGATCTTCGGTGAAAAACAGCGAAAAAAAATCAAGTGATGTAAAATCAGCTGTTTCCACCTGAATGCCGGGTTGGCCAGTGAATGGGGGAAGTACGGGTGCTGCAGAAGTGGTGGGCACCCAATCAGGATTGGCGAATGCAGCAGGAAGGGCACTATGGGCACGACAGGCCTGTCTTTGTCTTCTTGGTGGCAGCGGGACACTACTTGTGCTTGCCACCTCGCCAGCTTGAACTGCACTTATGGGACTCGCCACGTCACCACGTGATACTGCAGTGCTGGATGTACGTCCAGGGTGTACTAGGCCGCTGGTGCTTGCCAGTTCACCAGAAGGAATAGCGGCTATAGTACGTCTCTGCTTCCTACGAGCGACCTGCGGTTCTTGCACCTCAACAACAGAAGAAGAGTTTGGGGTCTGGTACGCATGACCTTAGCAGGGACCACAACTCCGCCGTCAGAGCTATCTGTCATGGAGCCGCTGTCGTCTACAGAATCGTATTCTGAGCCTGATTCTGACAGATGAGTGACTTCCTCTTCACTATCTGTCTGGCTCAGAAACATGTAGGCCTGTTCACTAGTGTACTTTCGATTTGCCATTTTGGGCTCTAAATTTAGTGGTACACTAGTGAGACTCACAGGTAAAAAAAGCTCCTAGGCTGTTAGCAACTGTATCAAAACGCTACCAAAAAAAAACTGTTAGCGATCGCAGGGATCAGGCCTGACTCTGCGAACGCTGCAGTTATGTGTGTTAGTGTTTTGTAAGTGACAGTGATCGATCGATACTGCACTTGGGTGGGCTGGGCTTGGCTGGGCGGAGGGGCTAAACGCAGGTGCTAGCAGGTATCTGGGCTGATCCCGCTAACACTGCGTTTTTGGGAACCTTAAACTGCTGGGGACGCTAGTATAGATCTGATCAGATTAGATATCGATCTGTTCAGATATGACCTCCCCCTCATCTCCGATCGCTCCCCCAACTATATTGAAGCGACAGTGTCGCCTCAAGGGGGAACTCCACGCCAAATTTTTAAATAAAAAATGGCATGGGTTCCCCCTCCAGGAGCATACCAGGCCCTTAGGTCTGGTATGAATTTTAATGGGAACCCCCTACACCTAAAAAAAAAAATGGCATGGGTTCCCCCTCCAGGAGCATACCAGGCCCTTAGGTCTGGTATGAATTTTAATGGGAACCCCCTACACCGAAAAAACGGCATGGATTCCTCCTAAAATCCATATCAGACCCTTATCCGAGCACGCAGCCTGGCCGGTCAGGAAGGGGGGTGGGGACGAGCGAGCGCCCCCCCTCCTGAACCGTACCAGGCCACAAGCCCTCAACATGGGGGATGGGTGCTTTGGGGAAGGGGGGCGCCCTGCGGCCCCCCCACCCCAAAGCATCTTGTCCCCATGTTGATGAGGACAAGGGCCTCTTCCCGACAACCCTGGCCATTGGTTGTCGGGGTCTGCGAGCACGGGGCTTATCGGAATCTGGGAACCCTCCTTAATAAGGGGGCCCCCAGATCCCGGCTCCCCACCCTATGTGAATGAGTATGGTGTATATCGTACCCCTACCCATTGACCTGGGGAAAAAAGTGTCACAAAAAAAAACACAACACAGAGAGCGTTGTGTCAACAATGAAAGAAGAAAGAAGAGAGAACAGGGAAGAGGGAAGAAGGACGGAGGAGACCGGGCTCCTCCACTAGTAAAAGAGCTGCAAGAAGATAGCGGAGGAGCCGGCAGAAGAGCGGGAGACAACGCCGGACACCGGGAGAAGAGGCCGAACAGTGTGGAGAAGTCGGAAGAAGGTCCCCGAAGTCGGAAGAAGACCCCCGGAGCTGATTAATAAATTACTTTAAAAACCTGTGTTATGTTTTTTTTTGTGACACTTTTTTTCCCCAGGTGAATGGGTAGGGGTACGATGTACCCCATACTCATTCACATAGGGTGGGGGCTGGGATCTGGGGGCCCCTTATTAAAGGGGGTTCCCGGATTCCGATAAGCCCCCCCACGCAGACCCCGACAACCAATGGCCAGGGTTGTTGGGAAGAGGCCCTTGTCCTCATCTACATGGGGACAAGGTGCTTTGGGGTGGTGGGGCCGCAGTTCGCCCCCCTTCCCCAAAGCACCCACCCCCACGTTGAGGGCATGTGGCCTGGTACGGTTCAGGAGGGGGGGGTCCCTTGCTGGTCCCCAATCCCTTTCCTGACCGCCCAGGCTGCGTACTCGGATAAGGGTCTGGTATGGATTTTGGGGGGACCCCCACGCCGTTTTTTCGGCGTAGGGGTTCCCCTTAAAATCCATACCAGACCTAAGAACCTGGTATGCTCCTGGAGGGGGAACCCATGCTGGTTTTATATTTAAAATTTGGCGTGGAGTTCCCCCTCGAGAGCTAATTATTCTCTGATTGGCCATGGCCAAAGTCACCTGGCCTGGGGCGACTTAAATTCATGTTGTAAGTCGCCCCAAGTCATGTTGAAGTTGCTCCAAGTCGCGCTGTTATTCATACTCAAGTCGTGTCCAAGTTGCCTCCAAAAGTCGCGCTGGAATTCGTGTTGCACCAGTGTGAACCGAGCCTAAACAGGAAGTTGCCTCCCTATATAACCCCTCCCATACCAGGAGTACCTCAGTTTTTTTGCCAATGTCTAAGGCGTTGGTCAAAGATAAAAAGTAAAGATGTGCTGTGCTGTGCTCTACTGGAGCAATCCTTGCTGGGGCTAGCTATGCAGCCGGATCCATTCAAAGTGTCTTTTAGGCCGAAATGAACGGTACCCGGACCTCGTGTCCAAAGAAACAAGGTTTTGCTTGTAACGCTTCTCTTTTTAGAGAGCTAGACCCCAGGATCCAGTACTTTGGTATTTTTAGCCATACAATTTTACTGGTGCCTCCATGGCAGCATACATGTGATAGAGCTCCGCCTCTACTCCGCCTTCAGGACTAGTGAATAGCATAAATTAAAGGGCATAGCCCCTCCCCCAACATTCTCCTTTTTTCCCTCATTCCTCTTGACTGGTGAAGAGTAGCAGTATGTCCATACCTCTGCAGTCGGCAGCGTCCGCCGGGTTAAGCCTCTCCCGTGCGCAGTCCCTGTTCTTGGGCCGCTATTAGCGCTGATAAGACTGGGAACCCCTTCTGAGGATCTTTTGGGGTCTTGCAGAGTTTCCTCATAGGAACGCAGTCTGCTGAATTTCCAGAAAAAACGAATGCTGGTGATGACGGCGGGAGGATCAGATTCTCTTCCTTCTTGGTCAGGTTAGGTTTTCTTTTTGCTTCCATGTCTGCACTGTTTTTGAGCCCTGGTGGTTAAAATTTATACGTTTAAAAAAAAAAAAAAAAAAAAAAATGTCCCCTTTAAGACATTTATTCCTGGTCTGCACATGTGCAGGACGGGCGTTTCCTTGCTATTTCTGATGTTTTTTTCTCTAGCTTTTTTGTTCTACCCTTCAGGGTTCTCACTCTCTTGCCGTGGCCTTGGTTTTGTTTCTTTTTTTTTTTTTTGTCAGTAATAAGGTAGGTCCTTTTAATTAAGCTGCTCTCCCTTTTTAGCTTTAAAATGTTGGCTCCAAATTGGACTCAGGGCTGCTCTGCATATCAGGTGTATGCCCTGCAGTCCAAATTACTTCAGCATTACAGGTATGTGTGGAGCTGGCCATGCACCATGCAATTTTCTTGTTCAATTTACTTTAGGTTTGCCTTCAACTGTGTGGTACAGGGGCCTGCCTGATTGCATGCAAATTGGAGGTGATTAGATTTGACTTCATATTGTATGGCTTTGGTAGATCTGAGGGAGATCTATAGACGGGGGTTGGGTAGTGTATGGCCAGCCTTATACTTTTATCTCACTCCTATTGCGGTGACTTCATTTAAAAATTTGGTGTGCAAATAGACTCTATTTCTTTTTGCTTTCTTACTTCGCCTTCCTACAGCTGATCCTCCTGCCCATTATTTACCATGAGCCATTCGTCACAAAGCCAAGATCCTCATATCCAATAGGTATGTGGACCACCTGTACGTGAGTATTTAAAAAAAAGAGTGCGCCACTGACAAACAAACTTTGTTTGTTTGTTTCAGCCCTGTTCCTTCAAAGCGGTCCAGAAAGTCCTCAAGGCGCTATGACAATGACGATAGTCCTGAGCGAAGACCGCGCTCTTCTCATCATAAATCTTCCAGAAGATCAGGATCTTATAGACGTCGTCATTCGCCTTCGCCTCCACCGCGGGCGTCAAGGAAAAAATGTTGGGCCTGTGGCGCGGTTCCACTCCCTGATAAGCTCGTCTGCAGAGACTGTCTCAGGGACTACGCAGCTAACCGGGAATTAGAAGGCCAGCAGGTGGTTGACCTGCTTAAGCAAACCATGAGAGACTCTCTTTCTGAACTGACGGCCATGATTCCAGCTCACCTGGTTTCACAAGCTGCCCAGGTGTTGGATTTGGACCCCGACATTTCGGGCCCATCAGCTGTTAGTACTCCTTTGCCTCCATCAGGAAAAACAGCTAAACAAATCCCACCGGTAGATTCATCCGAGGAGTCCTCAGATGATACAGAACCGTCTGGTTTCAATTTCTCCCTGGTTCAACCCTTTGTACAAGCGGTGAGGAGCGACATTGCCTGGGAAGACCCGGAAGAGCCTCCTCAAAACTCAAAAAGCTATTTCTCATTCCTCAAGAGAAACCAAATCTTCTTCCCATTAATGGGGGAGATCATAGAGGATGAGTGGAACAAAACTGATAGAGTTTTCTGTAGCACGTTTATGCAAAATGTATCCACTGGCAGATTCGGATACTCAGTTCAATGACTGTGGTTGATGCGGCTGTAGTGCGTCTGGCAAAAAATGTAACAATGCCAATGGAGGATTCAACGTCTTTCAAGGATCCCCTAGATAGCTCCATTTGAGGTCTAGATCAATACATCTATCTAGAAGCAGGGGTGGCTTGCAGACCAGCCATTGCGCTGACATCTGTTTCCAATGCCATCAGGTCTTGGACGGAAAATATTGAGACATCCCTGCACTAAGACGTTCCCAAAGATGACATAATCAAAGCTCTGGAGCAGCTTAAGTTGGCGGATTTCGTGGGAGAAGCTGCAATTGACACAATCCGGTGTTCAGCCAATTCAATGCTGCAACTCTGTTATGGCAAAGCGGGCCTTATGGCTAAAGCCTTGGACAGCCGATCTAGCATCAAAGCAGAATTGGTGCAAGATTTCCCTTGATGGAAAATCTCTGTTTGTTGAGAAACTCGACAAAGTAATCTCCAGAGTAACAGGGGGCAAATCTGGCTTACTTCCTCAGGACAGGAAGGTTCGGAGAACAAGGCCTATTTATCACGATTCCGGCAATCAAATTCTAGAGACTTCAGGCAGTCTCGCCCCTTTAGGGACAACAAGAAATCGTGGATAGGCACCCAGACTTCTTTTCTGGGAGCCTGAAAGTACAAGTCCCTCACTGCTCCCCAGGAGGGGACAAAGTCCTTTTGACGTCAGCGGGGAGGAAACGCCCCCAGTGGGAGCCCGGTTAAAAAAAACGTTTTCCCCATCTGTGCCTCCAAATGTCAAGACCCATGGGTCCTAGCAACGATCCGGTACGGTCACTTCTGGACTTTCTCTCAGCAGCCTCCTCACACGTCCTTCAAAGAGACAGTTACCAGCCTCCCCACAGAAGGCACTGGCCTTAAACCAATTTTTTTTTGGAGTCCCTGCAGCGTCAAGGGGCAGCAATACCTGTCCCCCCATCAGATCGATTTTACAGGTTTTTCTTCCACCCTTTTCCTGGTGCAGAAAAAAACAGGCGACTGGAGACCTGTAATGGATCTGAAAAAGCTAAATCAATACATCCATCTCGAAAGCTTCAAGATGGAGTCACTCCAAACGATCATACAAACCATACAACCAGGAGATTGATTAATCTCGATAGACCTGCAGGATGCGTACCTCCACATCCCTATTCTACCATCCTTCCAAAAATACTTAAGGTTCGCAGTGGGTCATGTCCACCTGCAATTTCAAGCTCTGCCCTTCGGGCTATGCACCTACCCTCTGGTGTTCACAAAAGTGTTGATATCTGTCTTGGCCCCCATGAGAGAGAGAGGGGGTTAAGAATTTATCACTACCTGGACGATATCCTCTTGCTGTCAAAAAAACCCGAGCCACCTTTTAGTCCACAGGGAGATTCTTCTCCAGTCGTGGTCGGAGTTCGGGTGGCTGGTGAACCATCGGAAGAGCCAATTAGTTTCAACACAGCAGATGGATTACTTAGGAGCAATGTTCGGTACGCTCCTAGGCACAGTCTCTTTACCCCAGATGAAGATGGAGGGCATCATTCAGAAGGTATCCAAGGTCATAGAGATCCCATCTATCAGCCTTGCAGTGTTTGAGCCTTATTGGCACGATGTCCTCGTGCATACCTCTAGTTCCATGGTCTCACTAGCATCTGAGACACTTCCAGACGGGATTCTTAATACAATGGAGACGACAACATCTGTCTCAGACAATCCGTTTAACAACGCTAATGAGCAGTGGTCATTACACTGGTGGATGAATCCAGAGAATCTCTCCCGGCTCTATCATTTGGGTTCCCACTCATGGTCCGCAATTACGTCAGATGCGAGTGGCCAGGGGTGGGGTGCCCATTGCAGAGAATTCAGGGAAGATGGTCCTTTCCCACCAGAGGGACAGTGTCCAACGTCCTAGAAATGAGGGCAGCATTTCTAGCCTTAACCTCTTTTGCATCTCAGGTCAAGGGACAGGGAGTACTTCTATGTTTGGACACCAAGGTGGCGGTCTCGTACCTTCAGAAACAAGGGGGCACCCACAGCAAGACACTTCTGAGGGAAGTGGAACCTGTAATGCTCTGGGCAGAGAGGAACCTGGTAGACCTCAGGGCAATGTATCTCCCAGGCAAGATGAACACAGAGGCAGATGTCTTATCGAGGAGGTTTGGGGACAACGAGTGGTCTCTACATCCCCATGTGTTCATCCAAATCTCCAATCTAGGGCAGACCCCACTGGTGGATCTTTTTGCTACGCATGAGAATTGCAAAATCAGGAGATTCTTCTCTCACCTTCCACATCCACAGGCGGAAGGAGTAGATGCACTATCTTGTCCTTGGACCTTCAAGACGGCTTACACCTCTCCTCCTCGCCCACTCATTTCGAGGTTTCTCCTCAGACTCCTGAACGAACCTGTCAAAGTGCTAGCAGTGCTACCCTATTGGTCGAAGAGACCGTGGTTTCCACTAGCCATGCACCTCAGTGTGGATCATCCGATCAGAATTCCTCCCTTTCTGCAGTTGTTGACCCAGGGCAGGCTGGACCATCCAGACCCACAGAAGCTGGATCTTTGTGTATGGAAGTGGAAAGGAGGAGGTTTGAATCGTTAGGCTGTTCCCAAGAGGTCATATCCACCCTGTTAAAAGCTAGAAAGCCTACAACCAACACAATCTATGCAAGAATTTGGGACAAGTTCTTATCCTATGCCCCAGGAAAAGGAATTGATCCTATCTCTCTTTCCACTGCTGATGTTCTGAGTTTTCTGCAAACTGGTCTCGATTTGGGGCTCAGCCAGAGTTCCCTCAAGGTACAAGTTTCCGCAACTTCTGCAGCAACTAACACCAGGGGGGCAGAAGACCCTCTAGTGGTTACGTTCCTCAGGGGAGTATTGAAGATGTGTCCCCCATCCAGACGTTCCTTTCCAAAGTGGGATCCTCCTCTAATATTGGAAGTCCTATCCACTCATCCGTTTGTACCGGTTGAAGAGGTCTCAATTTGGAACTTGACTTTAAAAACAACTTTTCTGTTGGCTATTACATCCGACAGGAGGATTTCGGAAATCCACTCCCTGGGCATTGGGGATGATCACATATCCTTTTTTTTTCCAGATAGGGTAGAACTTCGCCCTCTCAGAGGTTTCACACCCAAGGTCACCTCAACGGCAAACCTATCAGAACCATGGGCGTTACCAGTTTTCATGGACTCAGAATCAAACTCCTGTTATGAGTTAGACATATCCAAAGTTCTCAGGGCCTACTTGGAAGCCACAGCAAGTTTCGGCTCAGGTGAATGCTCCTTCAACAAGAGCAGTATCGGCATCTTGGGCAGCGAGGGCAAATGTTTCTCTTGAAACATTAGGCTTGGTCTTCCCGACACACGTTCCTCAAACATTATCGTATTGATCCCGGGGCTCTTACAACCGTAGAGTTCGGGAGAAAAGCGCTTCATGCTGCTATGTCTGTGTTTGATTAAAGTTTATTTTTTGTTAAAGCATTAAACCCACCCATGTGAGCTAGTTATTTATCACATGTATGCTGCCATGGAGGCACCAGGAAAACGGAAAATTGTATCATACTTACCGTAATTTTCCTTTCCTGGTGCCAATCCATGGCAGCATAAACTCCCACCCTCGGTATTCTATATTACGAAGAATGTTGGGGGAGGGGCTATGCCCTTTAATTTATGCTATTCACTAGTCCTGAAGGCGGAGTAGAGGCGGAGCTCTATCACATGTATGCTGCCATGGATTGGCACCAGGAAAGGAAAATTACGGTAAGTATGATACAATTTTCCGTTTTTTCCTCCAGCAAGCAGGCAGACCTCCGGTAAGTTTGGGGGGGTTTCTTCCACCAGACACCCCCCACCTCCTCCAATGTCCGGTGCAGGAGTGTGTTTAAAAAGCTAAATTTTTTCTGCTGCAAGTTGTCGGAGGGACACAAGAGCAAAGAGGGGTATGTAAGAGGTTAGGTGACACAGGCATTCCTATTGACACATTTGCTATTCACATCAGGCTGAGCGTTAATAGCAGCGTCAGTGGCTGGACTATTGCTCAAAGCAGTGGATGCGATTCTTCTGGTAGTACCTCTGCATTTATGCATCGGACTATGGTCAGAAGGGGAGGTAGAAACACCCCAAAGAGGGCTAAAGGGATCTCCCTTAAGCTCTGAAAGCCTAAAACTCATCTCTACAATGGCATCCTCCCCGAGAGGGGGTGGCTGGTCAGAGTGAGCCTTTAGGGGCCATGGAATATTTGCAACTATTTACAACAATGCAGCCCCTGCCTATATTTATAAAAAGTTTTTTTTCCTCAGCCATGATAGGATGGGAAAAAGTTTAGTGGCTTTAATCGCATCCCAGATTGGGA
>CM053032.1:85926014-85962170 GCA_028564925.1 Lithobates sylvaticus
CGAATTTTCGAACCCTATACGTTATAATGGACGCGAACGTTCGAAATCAAAAGTGCTAATTACAACGGCCAATATGCATGTTAATGTCATAAAACAGGTTTGGGGACCCGGGTCCTGCCCCAGGGGACATATATCAATGCAAAAAGAACTTTTAAAAACTAACGTTTTTTCGGGAGCAGTCATTTTAATGATGCATAAAGTGAAAAAAAAAAAGTGAAATTTTCCTTTAAATATGGTACCTGGGGGGTGTCTAAAGTATGCCTGTGAAGTGGCATGTGTTTCCCGTGTTTAGAACTGTCCTTGCACAAAATGACATTTGTAAAGGAAAAAAAGAAGCCATTTAAAACCACTTGCGGCTTTAGGTTTGTTCTTAAGTAGAATCTGAACAGGTACATTATGAAGTGTAGCTCCATCCCAAAAAAATCTATTTTTAAGCTTTTTGGAGAACATAGGGAGGGGTTATCACCCCTGTAACATTTGCTGTCTTTGCACATCTGTTCAGAACATGTCACCTCACTTTCCGTCCCAATGACAAATGTTTTTGGAAAAAGTGGGGTTTTAATTGAAACAAGGATTGGTGATAAAGTATCAGTAGAGAGGAGATACCTTTTTCCCAAATTAAATCTAACAGGATAGAATTTCCCTTCCTAGGGGTAGATTTCCTCTCACTTCCTGTTTTCTCTTTCCATTTGCAAGTAGGAGTCGTTTGTAAGTTGGATGTTTGAAAGTAGGGGCCTGGCGTATATACTCTGCAGAAATTTGCCCTATTAGATGTTGGTGTAGCCACAAGACTGGTGGGCACAGGAATGGGCCCTGCTGTGAGTTAATAGATCAAGATTTGTAATTGCATGCACCTGTTGAACAGGGCAGAAAAAATTGGGGGTGGTGGTGGTGGTGGTGGACGGTGTTGCCACAAGACTGTAAGCTCTCACAGTTACTCTTGGTGGGCGCAGGAATGGGCCTGCTGTGAGTTATTAGATCAAGATTTGTAATTGCAAGCACCTGATGAACAGGGCAGAAAAATTGGGCCTTTGGCGGTGGTGGTGGACGGTGTTGCCACAAGACTGTAGGCCCTCATAGTTACTCTTGGTGGGCGCAGGAATGGGCCCTGCTGTGAGTTATTAGATCAAGATTTGTAATTGCAAGCACCTGATGAACAGGGCAGAAAAATTGGGCCTTTGGCGGTGGTGGTGGACGGTGTTGCCACAAGACTGTAGGCCCTCATAGTTACTCTTGGTGGGCGCAGGAATGGGCCCTGCTGTGAGTTATTAGATCAAGATTTGTAATTGCAAGCACCTGATGAACAGGGCAGAAAAATTGGGCCTTTGGCGGTGGTGGTGGACGGTGTTGCCACAAGACTGCAGGCCCTCATAGTTACTCTTGGTGGGCGCAGGAATGGGCCCTGCTGTGAACTATTAGATCAAGATTTGTAATTACCCGCCCCTGTTGAACAGGGGCTGAAAAATTGTGCCTTAGGCACTGGTGCTGGTGCCACAACACTGCAACCCCTCACAGAGACTGTACTTGGAGCACAGCAGTCACACATGTTGCGAAGCATTTTTTTTAAAAATTGTAAGTACACGCCCCTGTTAAACAGGGGCGTAAAAATTGTGCCTTAGGCACTGGTGCTGGTGCCACAACACTGCAACCCGGCCCTCACAGATACTGTACTTGGAGCACAGCAGTCACACGTGTTGCGAAGCATTTTTTTTAAAAAATTGTAACTACACGCCCCTGTTAAACAGGGGCTGAAAAATTGTGCCTTAGGCACTGGTGCTGGTGCCACAACACTGCAACCCCTCACAGATACTGTACTTGGAGCACAGCAGTCACATGTGTTGCGAAGCATTTTTTAAAAAAATTGTAAGTACCCGCCCCTGCTAAACAGGGGCTGAAAAATTGTGCCTTAGGCACTGGTGTGGTGGCATGGATCATTGAGGAGGAGGAAGAGGATAGTCAGTGAACATAAGAGGACAGTCACTCAGCATCAGCATAGGCAGTCTTGAAGGGATGTGACATTAAAAATTATTCGGTTATATCCGCCTCAGGTGCCTGGTAGCTGGTGGTGATCCAAGACTGATTCATTTTGATGAAGGTCAGTCGATCAACCGAGGCGGTGGACAGGCGCACCCTATGATCAGTCACAAATCCTCCAGCAGCACTGAATGTGCGTTCGGAAAGAACGCTGGAGGCAGGACAGGCCAGTAGCTCAATTGCATACTGTGCAAGCTCTGGCCAGTGATCCATCCTCAGGACCCAGTAAGCCAGAGGATTTTCGGTGGGAAAGGTGTACAAGTCTGACCTTGCCCCAAGGTATTCCTGCACCATGTATATCAGACGCTGGCGATGGTTGCTGGAACCGATCATACCTTGGGGCTGCGGACTAAAAAATTGTCTGAACGCATCGGTCAGACGTCCACCTTCCCCACCGCTCCTTCTGCCACTGACCGAAGCCTCAGCAACTCGTCGCCCAGGACCAGGAGTTTGTAGCCTCCCAGTTTCTGGGAACGCGTTGCACAGACCTTTCTGCAAGGCCTCCCTGAGATGTCTCATCCTCTGCTCCCTCTGCGACGGCAAGATAAGGTCCGCAACCTTACCCTTGTACCGCGGATCAAGGAGAGTGGCCAGCCAGTAATGGTCCCTCTCCTTGATCCGAAGAACACGAGGATCCTTCCGCAGGCTTTGCAGGATCAGGGAGGCCATGCAGCGTAGGTTAGCTGAGGCATTCGGTCCGGAGTCTTCTGGGTCACTGAGGATGACATGATCGCCAGCCACCTCCTCCCAGCCACGTACAAGTCCACTGGCTTGTTGGGACTGTACATCATCCCTAAAAGACTGCTGCTGCTGATGCTGAGTGCCAGGCTCCACCTCCATGCTCACACAATCCTCCTCCTCCTCCTCCTCCTCATCCTCTTCCTGTGTGATGGGTGGGACAGAAGGAACACTGTCCGGATAAAGGGGGCCTTGAGAGGCAAGGAAGTCCTCCTCTTCCTGCCTCTGTTCTGCCTCAAGTGCCCTGTCCATTATCCCACGCAGCGTATGCTCCAACAGGTGGACAAGAGGGACAGTGTCACTGATGCATGCACTGTCACTGCTCACCATCCTCGTGGCCTCCTCAAATGGTGAGAGGACAGTGCATGCATCCCTGATCATGCTCCACTGACGTGGGGAAAAAAAAACAAGCTCCCCTGACCCTGTCCTGGTGCCGTAGTCGCAAAGGTACTCATTGATGGCCCTCTGCTGCGTGTGCAGTCGCTGCAGCATGGCCAACGTTGAGTTCCACCTGGTGGGCATGTCACATATTAGGCGGTTCTTGGGCAGGTTCAGCTCCTTTTGCAGCTCAGTCAGCCGAGCACTGGCATTATAAGATCGGCGGAAATGCACACAGACTTTCCTGGCCTGCCTCAGGACATCCTGTAAGCCTGGGAACCTGCCCAAGAACCGCTGCACCACCAGGTTGAGGACGTGAGCCATGCAGGGCACATGGGTGAGCTGCCCCTGTCGCAGGGCGGAGAGGAGGTTGGTGCCATTGTCAGAAACGACCATTCCTGGCTTAAGCTGACGTGGCGTCAACCACCTCTCGGCCTGCCCCTGCAGAGCTGCCAGAACCTCTGGCCCAGTGTGGCTCCTGTCCCCCAAACACACCAGCGCAAGCACGGCATGGCATCTTTTTGCCTGCGTACTTGCGTAGCCCCTTGTACGCCTACGGAGCACCGCTGGTTCCAAGGACAGAGCACTGGAGGAAGAAGAAGAGGAGGGGGTGGAGGAGAGAGGTGTGTCACAACCAGTAGCAGTAGTAGCGTTTTGGAGGCGTGGTGGCGGAACAACCTCCAACACTACTGCACCTTGTCCTGCATCCCTCCCAGCTGCCAATAGAGTGACCCAATGGGCCGTGAAAGAAAGGTACCGTCCCTGTCCATGCCTGCTGGACCATGAGTCAGCGGTAATATGCACCTTACCGCTGACCGCCCTGTCCAGCGAGGCATGGACATTGCCCTCCACATGCCGGTAGAGAGACGGAATCGCCTTCCGTGAGAAAAAGTGGCGTTTGGGAACCTGCCACTGAGGAACCGCACATTGAACAAACTCACGGAAGGGGGCCGAGTCTACCAACTGAAAAGGCAGCAGTTGAAGTGCTAGCAATTTAGCCAGGCTAGCATTCAACCGCTGGGCATGTGGATGGCTGGGAGTGTACTTCTTTCTACGGTCCAGCAGCTGGGGCAGGGAAATTTGCCTGCTGCAATCGGACGTCGGTGTACTGCAAGTACTTGGTTGTGACACACCTAATTCTACACCTTCAGTCCTCTCAGAGCAGCTTTCAGAGAGGACTGAAGGTGTAGTGGGGATGGAGATCCCAGCTGAGGAGGAGCAAGGAGAGGTCCACTTAGTTCTTTGGTGTGGGTCTTTTATGTGTGCCTGCCAACGAGCTGCATGGCAGGTCGCCATATGTCTGGTCATGCTTGTGGTGCCCAAGCGGCTGATGTTTTGGCCACGCGAGATACGCTTGAGACAAATATTGCAAATAGCAGTGGTGCGATCTGCTGCACTCGTCTCAAAAAAGGCCCACACCAAAGAACTTTTCTGATAACGTGCAGAGGCAGCGCCCTGCACAGGCGGAGCTCTGCGGTGTTGTACAGTTGCTGTGCTGGCCTCTACCTGGCCTCCAGGGGGCATCCTGCCTCGTTGGACATGTGACGCCGCATCCTCCTCCTCCTCGTCCTCCTCCTCATCCTCTCTCCCTTCAGGCACCCACGTGGAGTCAGTGACCTCATCATCCCCTCCCTCTTCACCACTAGAGCAAACCTGGCAGTAAGCTGCAGCTGGTGGAACAGTACTGCCAGATTCCTCAAGCTGGGTATCATCATCCGAGCCTTCGAATCGTTGGGCATCCTCCTGGAGCATGTACCCAACACTGTGCTCAAAGAGTTCGGGGGACTCCTCAGGAGGACATGGTGGGTCTAGGGAAGGGGTGGCTGATGATGCTCTGTCAGTACCCTGAGCCTGGGTGAGATAGGATGAGGAGGATGAGGAGGGCTTGGTCATCCATTCTACCAAGCCTTCAGCATGATGCGGCTCCACATGTCCAGCTGCCGAAAACAAAGACGCGCGTGTCCCATGGCCACGTGCTGATGACGATGCACGACCACGTCCACGTCCACGGCCACGTCCACTAGAAACAGAGCCTGCCTGCCCTGTGTTCTTGGCTCTGCACGCTCTGCCTCCCCTTGGCGGTCTTCCAGCCATTGTAGTCGGTAGTCCTGTGGGTGCTGCTGAGAAGAATATATAGGAGCTCTGTGTGATGCCACTAACACACTAGAAGTCCTATGGGTGCTTCTGCAAAGAAAATAGAGGAGCTCTGTGTGATGCCACTAACACACTAGAAGTCCTGTGGGTGCTGCTGAGAAGAAAATATAGGAGCTCTGTGTGATGCCACTAACACACTAGAAGTCCTATGGGTGCTTCTGCAAAGAAAATAGAGGAGCTCTGTGTGATGCCACTAACACACTAGAAGTCCTGTGGGTGCTTCTGCAAAGAAAATAGAGGAGCTCTGTGTGATGCCACTAACACACTAGAAGTCCTGTGGGTGCTTCTGCAAAGAAAATAGAGGAGCTCTGTGTGATGCCACTAACACACTAGAAGTCCTGTGGGTGCTTCTGCAAAGAAAATAGAGGAGCTCTGTGTGATGCCACTAACACACTAGAAGTCCTGTGGGTGCTTCTGCAAAGAAAATAGAGGAGCTCTGTGTGATGCCACTAACACACTAGAAGTCCTGTGGGTGCTTCTGCAAAGAAAATAGAGGAGCTCTGTGTGATGCCACTAACACACTAGAAGTCCTGTGGGTGCTTCTGCAAAGAAAATAGAGGAGCTCTGTGTGATGCCACTAACACACTAGAAGTCCTATGGGTGCTTCTGCAAAGAAAATAGAGGAGCTCTGTGTGATGCCACTAACACACTAGAAGTCCTGTGGGTGCTTCTGCAAAGAAAATAGAGGAGCTCTGTGTGATGCCACTAACACACTAGAAGTCCTGTGGGTGCTTCTGCAAAGAAAATAGAGGAGCTCTGTGTGATGCCACTAACACACTAGAAGTCCTGTGGGTGCTTCTGCAAAGAAAATAGAGGAGCTCTGTGTGATGCCACTAACACACTAGAAGTCCTGTGGGTGCTGCTGAGAAGAAAATATAGGAGCTCTGTGTGATGCCACTAACAGACTAGAAGTCCTGTGGGTGCTTCTGCAAAGAAAATAGAGGAGCTCTGTGTGATGCCACTAACACACTAGAAGTCCTGTGGGTGCTTCTGCAAAGAAAATAGAGGAGCTCTGTGTGATGCCACTAACACACTAGAAGTCCTGTGGGTGCTTCTGCAAAGAAAATAGAGGAGCTCTGTGTGATGCCACTAACACACTAGAAGTCCTGTGGGTGCTGCTGAGAAGAAAATATAGGAGCTCTGTGTGATGCCACTAACACACTAGAAGTCCTATGGGTGCTTCTGCAAAGAAAATAGAGGAGCTCTGTGTGATGCCACTAACACACTAGAAGTCCTGTGGGTGCTGCTGAGAAGAAAATATAGGAGCTCTGTGTGATGCCACTAACACACTAGAAGTCCTATGGGTGCTTCTGCAAAGAAAATAGAGGAGCTCTGTGTGATGCCACTAACACACTAGAAGTCCTGTGGGTGCTTCTGCAAAGAAAATAGAGGAGCTCTGTGTGATGCCACTAACACACTAGAAGTCCTGTGGGTGCTTCTGCAAAGAAAATAGAGGAGCTCTGTGTGATGCCACTAACACACTAGAAGTCCTGTGGGTGCTTCTGCAAAGAAAATAGAGGAGCTCTGTGTGATGGGACTAACACACTTCAAGTCCTATGGGTGCTTCTGGGAAGAAAATATAGGTCTGTGTGATGGGACTAACACACTTCAAGTCCTATAGGTGCTTCTGGGAACAAAATATATGATCTCTGTGTGATGGGACTAACACACTTCAAGTCCTATAGGTGCTTCTGGGAAGAAAATGTAGGTCTGTGTGATGGGACTAACACACTTCAAGTCCTATAGGTGCTTCTGGGAACAAAATATATGATCTCTGTGTGATGGGACTAACACACTTCAAGTCCTATAGGTGCTTCTGGGAAGAAAATGTAGGTCTGTGTGATGGGACTAACACACTTCAAGTCCTATAGGTGCTTCTGGGAAGGAAATATATGATCTCTGTGTGATGGGACTAACACACTTCAAGTCCTATAGGTGCTTCTGGGAAGGAAATATAGGTCTGTGTGATGGGACTAACACACTTCAAGTCCTATAGGTGCTTCTGGGAACAAAATATATGATCTCTGTGTGATGGGACTAACACACTTCAAGTCCTATAGGTGCTTCTGGGAAGAAAATGTAGGTCTGTGTGATGGGACTAACACACTTCAAGTCCTATAGGTGCTCCTGGGAACAAAATATATGATCTCTGTGTGATGGGACTAACACACTTCAAGTCCTATAGGTGCTTCTGGGAAGGAAATATAGGTCTGTGTGATGGGACTAACACACTTCAAGTCCTATAGGTGCTTCTGGGAACAAAATATATGATCTCTGTGTGATGGGACTAACACACTTCAAGTCCTATAGGTGCTTCTGGGAAGGAAATATAGGTCTGTGTGATGGGACTAACACACTTCAAGTCCTATAGGTGCTTCTGGGAACAAAATATATGATCTCTGTGTGATGGGACTAACACACTTCAAGTCCTATAGGTGCTTCTGGGAACAAAATATATGATCTCTGTGTGATGGGACTAACACACTTCAAGTCCTATAGGTGCTTCTGGGAACAAAATATATGATCTCTGTGTGATGGGACTAACACACTTCAAGTCCTATAGGTGCTTCTGGGAACAAAATATATGATCTCTGTGTGATGGGACTAACACACTTCAAGTCCTATAGGTGCTTCTGGGAACAAAATATATGATCTCTGTGTGATGGGACTAACACACTTCAAGTCCTATAGGTGCTTCTGGGAAGAAAATGTAGGTCTGTGTGATGGGACTAACACACTTCAAGTCCTATAGGTGCTTCTGGGAAGGAAATATAGGTCTGTGTGATGGGACTAACACACTTCAAGTCCTATAGGTGCTTCTGGGAACAAAATATATGATCTCTGTGTGATGGGACTAACACACTTCAAGTCCTATAGGTGCTTCTGGGAAGGAAATATAGGTCTGTGTGATGGGGGACTAACACACTTCAAGTCCTATAGGTGCTTCTGGGAACAAAATATATGATCTCTGTGTGATGGGACTAACACACTTCAAGTCCTATAGGTGCTTCTGGGAACAAAATATATGATCTCTGTGTGATGGGACTAACACACTTCAAGTCCTATAGGTGCTTCTGGGAACAAAATATATGATCTCTGTGTGATGGGACTAACACACTTCAAGTCCTATAGGTGCTTCTGGGAACAAAATATATGATCTCTGTGTGATGGGACTAACACACTTCAAGTCCTATAGGTGCTTCTGGGAACAAAATATATGATCTCTGTGTGATGGGACTAACACACTTCAAGTCCTATAGGTGCTTCTGGGAAGAAAATGTAGGTCTGTGTGATGGGACTAACACACTTCAAGTCCTATAGGTGCTTCTGGGAAGGAAATATAGGTCTGTGTGATGGGACTAACACACTTCAAGTCCTATAGGTGCTTCTGGGAACAAAATATATGATCTCTGTGTGATGGGACTAACACACTTCAAGTCCTATAGGTGCTTCTGGGAAGGAAATATAGGTCTGTGTGATGGGACTAACACACTTCAAGTCCTATAGGTGCTTCTGGGAACAAAATATATGATCTCTGTGTGATGGGACTAACACACTTCAAGTCCTATAGGTGCTTCTGGGAACAAAATATAGGAGCTCTGCCTGCCTGCCACGAACACACTACAAGTCCTATAGGTGCTTCTGGGAACAAAATATAGGAGCTCTGCCTGCCTGCCACGAACACACTACTACAAGTCCTATAGGTGCTTCTGGGGACAAAATATAGGAGCTCTGCCTGCCTGCCACGAACACACTACAAGTCCTATAGGTGCTTCTGGGAACAAAATATAGGAGCTCTGCCTGCCTGCCACGAACACACTACAAGTCCTATAGGTGCTTCTGGGAACAAAATATAGGAGCTCTGCCTGCCTGCCACGAACACACTACAAGCCCCTCTTTCTAAATCAATCTAAATGAATGAATCTATCTAACTCAATCTCTCTAAGTAAATCTCTCTAACTAACTAAATCCAGCAGAGTGTCACAGATCTAGCCTGCTCTATCTGCGCCGGAACAGCATGTGACCGGCGCAGACGGCGTGGCGGCCTTTTATAGGGGGGGGCGTGTACTACAGCCCCTGAGCTGTAATTGGCTACAGGCGTCCTGCCTGTAGCCAATTATGGCTCTTCGAGTTTCCGGGGCTGTGATTGGCCAAGCATGCGGGGTCACAGTGCATGCTTGGCCAATCATCAGCCAGCAATGCACTGCGCCGGCCGCGCCGGCCGCAATGCATTGCGGGGCCGCTCGCATCACACGAACGTGATGCGAGCGGCCAAAATAGTTCTGGGCTCGCCGAGCGAGCGAACGCCTGGTGCTCGATGCGAACGTGGGTTCGCATCGAGCACCGGGCCCATCCCTACTTAGGACATGTCCACCATATATGATAAGTAGTTCCACCCTGACCGCATCTAAAACACTTAGGAGTAGCTCCATGTACGAAGGTGGCCAGTCTGACCGGCACCATGTACCACCGTAGTAACACCTTGTAGTTCGCTTCTATTATTGAGGTATTGATGAGTGATCTAGAGGCTGATTCAGATATAGCATTCCAATTCTCCAGGTCGAGGGTTTTCTGGAAATCCCTTTACCATTGGAGCATATAGCTCAGTTTTAGAGATACATTCATCAATATTGTATATATGGCCGATATATGGCCCCTAAGTTTATCATAGTGGCTGCATAAGTATTCCATAGGGGTCAGGATTGCCAGGTCGCTCTTACGAGCCAAAGATTGAACATAATGGTGGATTTGAGTGTATCTATAGCGTTCTACTGTTGGCATTTGATGATTTTCAATCATAGAGCGTTCGGATAGCATACCCCTACTATCGCAAAGATCAGCTATAAGTAGTAGGCCCTTATTGGTCCACCATTCAAAGGCAAGAGGAGCGAGACCCGGGGTGAACGCACTATTTTTGAATATGGGTGCCAATGGAGCATGGGGTGATTTGAATTTCTGTGTTCTGGTGAGCCTGTCCCATATCTCTAGTGAGAAGGATAAGAATGGACATAATATTGTTTGTCTTTCTTTAGGTGGGAGCCACATAATGTGGGATATAGGGTCAGGATAACAGGAATAGGATTCCATGGTCATCCATATTGCGTGTGTGATTTTTGAGTGAAATCTAGCTAGCTGGGCCATCTGGGCCGCGTAAAAATATTTCTGCAGGTCCGGCAAACCAAGTCCTCCTTTCCGTTTAGGAGTATACATAGTGCTTTTGTCCACCCTAGGCCGATTGTCCCCCCATATAAACTGGAGGATTTTCCTTTGTAACTGTTTCAGATCGCTATGGGATAGTGCAACAGGTATTGTACTAAAAAAAATATAATATCTGTGGTAATACGTTCATTTTAATTGAGTGTAGTCTGCTGAACCACGATGGGGGGTGATTCTGCCATTTTGCCATATCTTCTGTTTAATGAGGGCTGGGTAATACCTCTTGTACATTGTTTGTATTGATGAGGTCAAATGTATACTTAAGTATGGGAGAGCCTCATGTTCCCACAGGAATTGATGTGACAGCTCGAGTTTTTTGAATGGAGCTTGGTAATGAGAGGTTTAACGCTCTGGATTTACTTTGGTTTATGTGTAATGTCGATATCTCTGAGAATGGGTGTATAATCCTGTATAGATTAGGGAGTGATGTGATGGGGGATGTCAAAGTCAGTAATAAATCGTCTGCAAAAAGCAGGCATTTGTGTTCGTATTCACCACAGACAATTCCCTTAACGTTCTGACTTGTTCGGATTTTTATTGCCAGTGGCTCAATCGCTAGAGCGAATAATAGCGGTGATAGCGAACACCCCTGCCTGGTTCCCCTTTTAATAGTGAAAGGTTGGGAGGAGTAACCCCAAAGCATTAAGGAGGCAGTTGGTGCATCATACAGTGTTCGGAGAAGACCCAGAAAGCGTTCGCCAAATCCAAAACGTCTCAATACCTCAAACAGATATTCCCAGGAGAGGGAATCGAATGCCTTCTGAATATCCAGCGAAAGCAGCAGGCCCCTTCTAGGTCCCCCACCGTCCCAGTTTGACTGTACTGCTGAAATTAGGTTTATTATTCTGCGGTTTTGATCAGATGCCTGAAAAATCCAGTCTGGTCAGGGTGGATATAAAGTGATAAAATTATTTAGTCTTAAAGCCAGGATCTTGGTCAAGAAGATTTTTTCTGTATTGATCAGGGAAATTGGCTGATAATTTGTGCAGTTCCCATGGTCTTTTCCCAGTTTTGGTATGACATTGATATAGGCTGTATTGTCATGACCTGGGAGTTTAGTACCCTGCCTCAGGTCATTAAAATACAGACATAAGTGAGGGGCGAGAATGTCTTGAAATTTTTTATAATAATGTCCGGGGTATCCGTCTGGTCCAGGTGCCTTAAAAGGGTGGGTAGTCTTTATGGCTGCTTGGATCTCTGATTCTGTGATCGTTTCATTCATTAAGTCTGCATGGTCCTGGGTCAATTTGGGCAGTTGTATATCTTGAAAGCAGGCATTCACTTTAAGTGACTCAAGTTTATTCTGTGGGCTATATAGTTTGGTATAAAATTTGTGAAATTCCTCAATGATGAGTTTGGGGTTTTGGGTGAGGTGACCGGTCGATAGTCTTAATTTAGGTAATGTCGTTGTGTATGGCCGGGGATCAACTTTCTAGCTAACATTGTGGTGGGTTTATCTCCCATAGTGTAAAATTTATGTTTTTTGACCAGCTGTGTGGTTAAGCTGAGCTTTAGCGCAAATCTAGCCTCATCTATTTTACGACTAAGATCAGTCTGGGGGTTCCTATGCTGTTCAGTGAGTAATGTCTCTAGATTTGCTTCTAGTTGTTTAATGGTATTTTCTCGATTTTGTTTAGTTCTAGCTGCTATCTGTATGTATCAGTTTGCCGCGTATTGTCGCCTTGTGGGCCACCCAGTTAATTGCTGGGGATGTATCTTTGGACTTCTTTGTCTTAAAGTATGCCTGTATTTCTTTCTCAATTTCTATATATATATTTGGGTCGTTGCGCAAGCTTGCAATGAAATGAAACTAGCCTATCATGAAGGCGGCCCACTGCCATGAGATATCTACCTGTTTTATCTTTCACTATTGTAGTGGGGGTTAAAGGTGGCAAACCGCCACACCTCCCTTTTTTGGGGACTGCAAGCAAGAAAGATTTGTGGGTATTTTGCGTTAAGATATTGGGGGGCTGATGTCTTCGAAAAATGGGTTTCTTGTAGTAAGAAGATTTCTGCTCTTTGTCTATGGTAGAATTGGAAGGCTTTTGTCCTCTTAGTAGGGGACTTGAAGCCATGTACATTATGTGTTATCACTGAATAGTCAGTAGAGTATGTCTTAGCCATCGTGGTAGGGCAGAGCACTCTTACCTGGTATCTCAGAATGCATAGGAAAGCTTGTTGGAGTTGAGGTTGACCACTTTTCTTCTCGTCTGGACTCTGTTGTATAGGTGGGGTATCGGACCGGAGCTCGTTGGGAAGGAAAGGGAAGAGTAAGAAAAAGGAGAGTAAGTGACAAATAAGGAAAAGACAAATAACTTAATGGCCTTAGGCCATGGTATTCAAACATAATGAGTCCGAGTAATGCAATAACTGCATGGGGGGAATCCTCCGCCGGATTTGAAATCCGGAACCACGTGTGCAAGGGTACCATGCTTCTTGTAGGATAATTATTCTTGCAGGTGAGCTGCATTTATTACCGCTCCGGCCCAATCTTCTAAGCCTCTATTTAGGCTACCGGGTTGTATGTACATTCTTAACCATTGTACCCTCCTACTAAACTAATGTGGTCGGGCCAGATTAGCTGATCCCCACAAGGGCCGTGACCCTGGGGCAGGCAGGGTCCCCATCGGTTACTCCTGCCTCAGGGTCCCACCCCCCGGGGGAATCCCTTGTCGTCCCTTACCAGGGACTATCACGCTATTTAACCATCATAGCCCAGCCCAACTGCTAGGTATTAATTATTTCAACCATATAACCGTCCAGAACTTGTTCAAAAAATGAAAACGAAACCGAAAACAAAAATAAGAACAAAAACAAAGTTCAGGAATCGAAAAATCAAAAGTCAAAAATCAAAGATCAAAAACGGTACGTTGCTCATGGGGTGTGACCGATATGGTCGCCAGGGGACCTTCCAGAAGAATTGACAGAAGTTCGTCTTTCACGGCGGGACTTTGGCAAATCCTATAGGGGATCATTGGTCCTGTTCATCTTCAGGTTTTGTGTTGTGACTTCCTGGACTGCGATTGCTTGCGTTCCTGCCATAATGGAGAGAGAGGCCGGTGTTCTGCATGTTGAGGTGACTGTGACTGGGAGTCATGTGTAATAATGCCGAGTTCCATCAAGAGATCTTTGCCTGTTTGAAACGTTGAAAATTTGTGAGATCGTCCTTTAAAGGTGAAGGATAATTTAAAAGGGAATGCCCATCTGTACTTTATCTGCTTGTTTGCCATCTGTTGCAACAGGGGTCTTAAATTCCTGCGTTTCTGTATTGTTGATGGAGCCAAATCAGTGAAGAGCTGTATCGATGATCCATGTATTGTTAGGTCCTTCCTGTTGCGCGCTGCAAACATCATCTTTTCCTTTATGAGATAATAGTGCAGCTTGGCTATAATATCTGGTGGTAGGCTATCTGACCTCAGGGCTGTTAGGGCCCTGTGTATACGGTCAATCTCCATGTGGTGGGGTGCAATGTCAGCAATCAGTTCCTGCATTAGCTCCTTCATGACCTCTTCTAGGTCTGTAAGTGTTTCTGGGAGGCCACGTATGCGTATATTGTATCTGCGAGAGCGGTTCTCCAGATCTTCTATTTTGGTATAAGCCTCTTCCAATCTGTCTTGGAGGTCAGATATCATGTTGGCATTTTGATTTACCTTTTTAGCGGTATTATCTATCTTGGCTTCTATGTGTTCAAAGCGCTCTCCAAAGCTATGGATGTCTATATTTAGGTCTGTGGTTATTAGGGTGCATGCCTTAGAGAGCTCCTGCTGCAGCATAGTGGAAAAGCGGGCTAGCAGCACTGAATCAGGAGAATAGTGGGCTTGTTGAGGTACTGCTATGTTCTGGCTGGACTGGCTGAATAGGGCCTCTGCTATCTCAGCCATGTTTCCGTCCATAGAGGATCCAGGGGAATCTACTAGTTCCTGTGACGCTATATAGCTGTCTGGGGATGGGGGCTGCAGTGTGGACTCACCCCTCTGTACGGTATCAATGTCTGCTAAGGATTGTGATGAGAAAGGGTCTCTCCTCTGCTCGGGATAATTCTGTTTATTAGTCTTCTGTGGGGTATTTTCCATTCTAGAGGCCGTGCTGCCTCGTGCTGCCTCGTGTGTCAGGGCGTACCGATGCCATCTTGGAATGCGGCCTGGTGCCTTTGGAGGGTCCCGCTCCTCCGTTGGGTTTAGGCTGTTTACGTTGACCCCTTTTAGGCTGGCCTAGTGCCCTTCTGTTCATTACCATCCTGGGAGTCCAATCGCAGTGTTTGACGGTTTGTGTCGCGGGTGTCTGCGCTGTATTTCACTGTTAGGGCCGAAGCGAGCGGAGCTCGGTTAGAACACGTCCACCTCCGAGATCCCGCGCATGCGCTCACGGTTCATGCATTTCAATGACAATGAACTCTGTCGTCCTCGTGGAGACCCTGGATACAATCGGCCCCTCGTAAACCACTTCAACCAACGTTTTGCAGACTTGTTTACTGCCCAAAAAGTTGTCTGTGTTGATGAGTCCCTGTTAAGTTTTCTGGCCGCTTGTCATTCAAACAGTACCTTCTCAAGCGTGCCAGATAGGGGGTCAAGATGTATAAGCTCTGTGACAGGGCCACAGGCTATACATGTAGTTTTATGGTTTACGAGGGCAAAGATAGTCACTTAGAGCTGACAAACTGCCCTGACTACATAGGAAACGCTGGCAAGATTGTGTGGGACTTGGTGTCACCCTTATTCGGAAAGGGGTACCACTTGTACGTGGACAATTATTACATGAGCGTGACACTTTTTATTCACTTGTTTGATCATCAGATTGGAGCATGTGGCACCGTGCAAACTAAACGCCGGGGCTTTCCCCAGCGGCTTGTAGATTCCCGTCTTAACTTGCTCGCTATGAAGTAGAGGGATAATAAGAATGTTTTCATTCATGTGCTATACAGAGCTTCAGGAAGAGATCTTCAGAGCCCTTCTGTTTCCAGACGGTGCTCCACCTCACCTTCCCAATCCAAATGCAGTTAGCCGGCTGCATTACAGGCATTTTCCTTATGTCCTCCTGAGTACCCCTACCCAACGAACCCCCAAAGAAGATGTCGTGTCTGCAGCAAGCGCCGATATAGGCGTGACACTCGCTATTTTTGTCCCTCCTGTCCTGACAATCCTGGTCTTTGCATTGGTTAATGTTTTGAACGCTACCATACACTAGTTGAGTATTAGCGTAGGGTACAGCATTGCACACACTAGGCATACTTTCACAGGGTCTCCCAGGATGCCATCACATTTTGAGAGACCCAAACCACTGGAAACGTTACAACTGTTACAGTTACAAAAATAAGTGTAAAAAAATAAATAAATAAAAAGTAAAAAAAAAAAAAAACACAAAAAATGAAAAATAGTTGTCGTTTTATTGTTCTCTCTCCCTTCTCTCTCTATTGTTCTGCTCTTTTTACTGTATTCTATTCTGCAATGTTTTATTGTTATTATGTTTTATCATGTTTGCTTTTCAGGTATGCAATTTTTTTTTATACTTTACTGTTAACTGTGTTTTATTGTTTTTTTGTTTTCAGGTACGCCATTCAGCTGCAGAGCGGATTTATTTATCTTGACAGCAACAGCGTTTGCTCCCACGATACATAAAGCCATGACTCCAGCGCTGTCAGAGGTGATTTCACCACCACAGTTAAAAAAAAAAGAGCATATATGCCGAAGCATGGGGGCAGCAGGGGCGGAGGAGCGATTTGCTCCTACGTTTTGCGGGTGGATGCCCCCATGCTTCGGCATATATATATTTTAGGCAAGGGTTGCGTTAAAATATATATTTTTTTTACTAGGTTTTTTTTGTATTTGCTTTGCAGGTATGGTAAGTCTTACTGTTATACTGTGATGTTACTTTTTTTATTGTTAAACTTGCTTAGCAGGTATGCCATTCAGTTGCAGCGCAGATTTATTTATCTTGACATAAAGCCGTGACTCCAGCACTGTAGGAGTTGATTTCACCACCACAGTAAAAAAAAGAGCATATATGGGGGCAGCAGGGGCGGAGGAGCGATTTGCCCATCATTAGAAGTGGGTGGATGAAGGGAGGTATTCTAATGGTGGGCATACCCACCGATCAATCTCTTTTTTTTTTTTTTCTTTCAGCCCACAGGCGGCATGAAAAAGAAGTTTACAATATATGCCCAACAAGGACCAGCAACGTACTGGTATGTTGCTGGACTTTGAGTGGATATACCAGAATGATGCCTGCAGGTTTAGGTATCATCTTGGTATCATTCTTTTCAGCCAGTTTATTTTATGACTAAAAAAGCACCCCTGTCCCCCCTGCTCTCCCGCAAAGGCGAACGCAAGCGTCGGTCTGGCATCAAATATAAACCGCAATTGCAAATGACCCCATTTTGGAAAGTAGACACCCCAAGCTATTTGCTTAGAGGCATGGTGAGTATTTTGCAGCTCTCATTTGCTCTCTCATTAGAAAGACAAGAAAAATGTATTTTCTTTTCTTTTTTCAATTTTCAAAACTTTGTGACAAAAAGTGAAGTCTGCAAAATACTCACCATACCTCTCAGCAAATAGCTTTGGGTGTCTACTTTCCAAAATTGGGTCATTTGGGGGGGGGGGGGGGGTTGTGCCATCTTAGCATTTTATGGCCTTCAAAACTGTGATAGGTAGTGAGGAGTGAAATCAAAAATTTACGCCCTTAGAAATACTGAAGGCAGTGCTTGGTTTTCGGGGGCCCCGTACGTGGCTAGGCTCGCAAAAAGTCCCACACGTGGTATCCCCGTACTCAGGAGAAGCGGCAAAATTTATTTTGGGGTGCAATTACACATATAACATGGCATGTGTGAGCAATATATCATTTAGTGACAACTTTTTGTAAAAAAAATTATTTTATTTTTTGTCATTAACAATCATCACAATTGACATTCAATCACTTGGGACAAAAAAATGTAATATTCTATGGGCTCAACATGCATCTCAGCAATTTCCTTAGGGTGTCTACTTTCCAAAATGCGGTCATTTGGGGGGGGGGGGGGGGTTTACTGCCCTGCCATTTTAGCACCTCAAGAGATGAGATAGGTAGTCATAAACTAAAAGTTGTGTAAATTCCAGAAAATGTACCCTAGTTTGTAGACACTAACTTTTGCGCAAACCAATAATTATATGCTTATTGACATTTTTTTACCAAAGACATGTGGCTGAATACATTTTGGCCTAATTGTATGACTAAAATGTAGTTTATTGGATTTTGTTTTTATAACAAAAGTAGAAAATATAATTATTTTTCAACATTTTCAGTATTTTTCCGTTTATTTTGCAAAAAATAAAAATCGCAGGGGCAATCAAATACCATCAAAAGAAAGTTATATTTGTGGGAAAAAAGGATGCAAATTTAGTTTAGGTACAGTATTGCATGACCGCGCAATTACCAGTTAAAGCGACGCAGTGCCAAATTGTAAAAAGTGCTCTGGTCAGGAAGGGGGTAAAACCTTCCGGGGCTGAAGGGGGAGTGAACTTCCTGTCTTAGGGTGTGCCAGTGTCCTTTACCTAAAGGTGGCCTATATAACCCACATAGTAACTACTATGGCTCTGTGTCCTGTGATGTACTCCAAGAAAAGGATTTTACATGTAAGCTGTTATAAAATTCCTATTTTCCAACAAAATGTGTAATTTTTGACCATCATTAGGGGTTAATGATGACCTTCACTATATAATGCTAGGTTTTAATCCTCTGCAGTTAGTTCACAATCTTAAACAAGCACTTCTTTCTTATGGCTCACTTACCTTTAAATGTTAAGTGAAGCTGTGGCAAGACTATGGACGTTCAAGTACATGCATATGCCTAAAGCCCAACTTCAATGAAAAAAAAAAGCTGGGCAGGGGTGATCTTTGCCCCCAACCTGGATTAGGTCTTTAACAAGTAAATCTTCTCTAACCACTTCACCGGAAGATTTACCCCCTTCAAGACCAGGTAATTTTTTTCCAATATGGCACTGCGTTACTTTGACAATTTCACAGTCTTGCAATGCTGTCTATAAATTACATTTATGCCATTTTTTCCCCCACAAATAGAGCTTTCATTGGTGGTATTTGATCACCACTGCATTTTTTTTGTTTTGCACTATAAATAAAAAAATACAGACAATTTAGAAAAAATAAACATTTTTGTTTTACTTTCTGCTATAAAACATATTCAATAAAGAGCTTTGGCTATACTTCTCCTTTAAAACAAGCATATACTGACCCTTGTAGCTGCAGGCTGTTTATCTTCAAAGTTTGTTTTAGTTAGTTCTAGTCCTTTTCTCAGTGGTTCAACTCACCCTGCTCCCCTCTCCCAACAGTGACTCAGCAGCCTTCCAGCCTTCTAATCTCTAATGTAAACACAGAGCAGGTGCTCTGGGAGGGTAAGCAAAGTGAGCTAAACTGCTGAGAAATAACTGTAGTGCTCTGCTTTAAATTTGATCATGTGTTGCTCCACAGCACCTTCAGCTACAGAGCTCAGCAATTCGTTGTTTCAGTGGCTATTTATTGCTTTTTATATGTAAATATGTAAATGTTTATATCACAGACACAAGTTAACTTACTGAATCCTTTGGGAGGGCTGGGAGGGCCACCCTCATATAACCTCATCTTCTGCACATATACTACCTTCTTTCATACACTGGGAACCACCAGGAACCTTTACTGTAAAATATGCAATTCCACCCAATTATTTTAAATGCCAACCCTACGAAAATTACACTAGTCTGCCATAACATTATGGCACTGACAGGTAAAGTGAATAATAGGTCAGGGCCTGACAAAAGTGATCCAAGGAAGGAAAACTGGCAAACCAGCAACAGGGTCATGGGTGGCCAAGTCTCAAAAGCATGTGGGCAGGAAAGGCTGGGCCGTGTAGTCCGATTCAATAGCTACTGTAGCTCAAATGGCTGAAAAGGTTAATGCTGGTTCTGATAGAAATGTGTCAGAACACAAAGAGCATAGCCGTTTATTGCATATGGGGTTGCATAGTTGCAGACCAGTCAGGGTGCCCATGCTGACCCATGTCCGCAGCCAAAATTGCCTACAATGGGCATGTGAACATCCCTTTTGGACCACAGAGAAATGGAAGAAGGCCTGGTCTGATGAATTCAAGAATGGTTTGAGAAACACAAAAATGAGTTTAAGGTGTTGACAAGACCTCCAAATTCTCCCGATCTCAATCCAATCAAGCAGATGTGGGACATGATGAAAAAACAAGTCCGATCAACGGAGGCCTTGCCTTGCAACTTACAGTACTTAAAGGATCTGCTACTGACGACTTGGAGCTAAATATCACAGCAATTCATCAGAGGTCTAATGGTATCCATGCCTTGGAGGTTTATGGTGGGTAGTCATAATGTTATGGCTGATCTGTGTACTGTATATCCAGACACTATTGACCAGGCGTCTACATTTTGGAACCTTATGAACGTGTAAAGCTGGCCATACACTACTAGAATTATGTCCCAAAAAGTTTGTTTTCCGAATGTTCATTTAAATTTTCTATATATTAGTGGGGTCAAATCAACATTTGTTTCCAACCATAGTGAGAAAATTCGAAAAAGCAGGATAGAAAATTTTTCTTAAATTAATGATGCACTGAAATTTCGGCCGCCGTTACATATTGTCCGAAAACTGTGTTTTTGGCATGCAGCAGAAAGAAGAAAAGGTGCCGATAATGGAGTCGAAAAGGGATAGGTCTGCCCGGGTACCGCCCATTGTGGGCGTGTCATCCTGGCACTCCCCAGTCCTCCCCTCCCTCCTCCTCTCCTCGCAGAGCAGCGATCTCCGTGTGTCATGGAGCTGAATTGTCCAGGTAGCAATGTAACAATGTCCCACCTCTTGTAATAAACGGCACACTGATCCAATGTTGGGACATTGAATCAATGTGATGTGATTACAGGAGGTGGAACATTGTTACTACGGCTGAGAAATTAAAATCCAACTTCGTGACACAGTGGGAGATCGCTGCTCTGATCTGGAAACTGGCAAGGCTGCATCTGACAGGCACAGGTAGGCAGGGATGGACTGGCCATCGGGACTACTGGGAGATTCCCGGTGGGCCGATGGCCAATGTGGGCCGGTTTCAGCCGCATCTGCAGTCCGCGGCAATCTACCCGTCAACCGCCGACAGCTGGCGCCTGACGGGTAGATCGAGATGCATGCAGAGTAGCGCAGGAAGCATCTGTAGTAAGTTTTCTCTCATGTCACACAGTGCTGTTCGCTCCCCGGTGGCCCCTCCTCTCTTCTATCACCATTTTCTTGTGACATCACCTGGGATAGACGAGAAGAGAGGAGGGGCCACGGGGAGCGAGCAGCGCTGCGTGACATGAGAGAAAACTTACTACAGACAGACGCTTCCTGCGCTACTCTGCATGCTGGCTAGTAAGATCCCCTGATGTGCCCCCTGATGTGCCCCGTGCCCTGATGTGCTATGTGCCCCATAATATGCCCTGATGTGCCCCATAATGTGCCCCGATGTGCCCCGTGCCCTGATGTGCCCCATGCCCTGATGTGCTATGTGCCCCATAATATGCCCTGATGTGCCCCATAATGTGTCATGTGCTCTGATTTGTGCCCCGTTCCCTGATGTGCTATGTGCCATGTGCCCCATGCCCTGATGTGCCATGTGGCCCCATGTGCCCCATGCTCTGATGTGCCCCGTGCCCTGATGTGTCCCGATGTCCTATGCCCTGATGGGCCCCATGACCTGATATGCCCCGTGCCCTGATATCCTATGCCCTGATGTGCCCCATGACCTGATATGCCTTGTGCTCTGATGTGCCCCCGATGTCCTGTGCCATGATGTACTGTGTCCTGATGTGTTTTGCCCTGTACCCTGATGTGTTGTGCCCTGATGTGCCCTGATGTGCCCTGTACGCTGATGTGCTGGGTTCTGTACCCTGATGTGCTGTGCCCTGATGTACCATACCCTGATGTGTTGTGCCCTGGGCCAGTCTGGATGAAGTCCAGGGCCACATTTTTGTCCCAGTCCAGCCCTGCAGGTAGGCTGCATCTGACAGGCACTGGCAATGCTGTATCTGACAGGCACTGGCAATGCTGTATCTGACAGGCACTGGTAGGCTGCATCTGACAGGCACTGGTAGGCTGCATCTGACAGGCACTGGTAGGCTGCATCTGACAGGCACTGGTAGGCTGCATCTGACAGGCACTGGCAATGCTGTATCTGACAGGCACTGGCAATGCTGTATCTGACAGGCACTGGTAGGCTGCATCTGACAGGCACTGGTAGGCTGCATCTGACAGGCACTGGTAGGCTGCATCTGACAGGCACTGGTAGGCTGCATCTGACAGGCACTGGTGAGGCTGCATCTGACAGGCACTGGTGAGGCTGCATCTGACAGGCACTGGTGAGGCTGCATCTGACAGGCACTGGTAGGCTGCATCTGACAGGCACTGGTAGGCTGCATCTGACAGGCACTGGCAGACTGCATCTGACAGGTAGGCTGCATCTGACTGGTAGACTGCATCTGACAGGCACTGGTAGACTGCATCTGACAGGTAGGCTGCATCTGACTGGTAGACTGCATCTGACAGGCACTGGTAGGCTGCATCTGACTAGTAGGCTGCATCTGAAAGGCACTGGCAAGGCTGCATCTGGCTGGTAAGTTGCATCTGAGAGGAACTGGTAGGCTACATCTGAAAGACACTGGCAAGGCTGCATTCGATGGACACTGGTGAGGCTGCATTGATCTCTTGTATCATGTCTTGTGTTTCAGCACTAAAATTTCCATTCGGTGTACCCCTATAATGAATGAATGAATTTCTAACAGTGAATATGATTTTTGTTTAGGAAAATCAATTTGATCCAAAATCAATTCTTAAATTCAACAGGTTTTTTAGTACTTTTGAAAAACATTCGTCATATCATCAAATGATTCAAATGTTGGTATGAACGTTTGTTAGAAATTCTACCAGTGGCGGCCCGTCCATAGGGGGCGCCCGGGCGCCGCCGCCCCCCCCCCCTCCTTGCAGTTAAAAAAAATAAAAAATAAAAAGTTCAAAAAAAAAAAAAAAACATTTATTTAAACATGTCCCTTTAAGGGCGCCTTGCACAGTGCACTGCAGTATGCACCGCTCTATCACCAATAGATAGATTCATGCATTGCATGAATCTATCTATTGTCACCTCTGCCGCCCCCTATTCAGGTGTCCGGCCCCTGATCGGGCGCCGGGCATCTGAATTACAGTGGGGGGGGTGTTGCGGGAAGCCCCCCTATTAGAGCTGTAAGCTCTAATAGGGGACCCTATTAGAGCGGTGTGCTCTAATAGGCTTCCCTAAGTGTAAACAGCGGGCGCACGGCTGTGCGTTCGCTGATTACACAGTATTGTGTTAGGGAAGCGAATACATCGCTTCCCTAACACAGACCCGCCTCTCAGCCAATCAGGTTGCCAGGTCTGTTACCTGTCACCTGATTGGCTGAAGTCACAGGCGCTGTGCGTCCAATCACCTAGCGTCCAATCACAGCAGAAGAAGACAGGAGGAGCGCGGGAGAAGACATCCGACGGAGACACCGCTCGTCGCCTGACGCCGTCACCAGCTGCACACCGGGACAAGGTAAGTGCAGAGGGCAGGCAGGGGGCACAGTGGCAGCACTTAAGGGGCACAGTGGCAGAACTTGGGGCATAATGGCAGCACTTAAGGGGCACAATGGCAGAACTTGGGGCACAATGGCAGAACTTAAGGGGCACAATGGCAGAACTTGGGGCACAATGGCAGAACTTGGGGCACAATGGCAGCACTTGGGGCACAATGGCAGCACTTGGGGCACAATGGCAGCACTTGGGGCACAATGGCAGAACTTGGGGCACAATGGCAGAACTTGGGGCACAGTGGCAGAACTTGGGGCACAGTGGCAGAACTTGGGGCACAATGGCAGAACTTGGGGCACAGTGGCAGAACTTGGGGCACAGTGGCAGAACTTGGGGCACAGTGGCAGCGTTTGATGGGCACAGTGGCAGTGTTTGATGGGCACAGTGGCAGCGTTTGATGGGCACAGTGGCAGCGTTTAATGGGCACAGTGGCAGCGTTTGATGGGCACAGTGGCAGCGTTTGATGGCACAGTGAGGCTGTTTGTTTGCGCCCCCCCAAAAATTTTGAGCACCAGCCGCCACTGAATTCTACTAGTTTATGGCCATCATATTGTCCCCCTTGAAAATAATTCTCCACAAACCCAGTGATAGTGGGAGATCCTGAAACTGTGGTGACTATGATTACAACATCATTTCTGCTGCGTGTCAATGAAACCATGTTCCTTCATGTTAAAATAGTTATCTTGTAAAACATTGGTCTTGGAGAACTGAACAAACTGGTTTATATTTGGCCCCCGGATGACCTGATCAATTCTTATGACAGTCAAGTTCAAACCTGCAAAACAATCATGACATGAACAGGGCCGGATTTCCCACAAGGCCACCGAGGCCAGGCCTCGGGGTGGCAGTGGTGCAGGGGCAGCGCATATAGCAGCAGTTCAGCATCCCAAATAACTGTTAAACATTATATTCCTGCCTGTGCGCTCCGCCTCCGAGCCGAGCTCAGCGATGGGCAGCAGGCTTACCTATTCAGCCTGTGATTGGCTGAATAGGTCACGTGCGGGCGGCGGACACGATTGGTCACATGTGGAGATGGGGCTTGACTGTGGGTGATCGCGGTTGCCCGGAGTCCCGCCTCCTTGCCTGTCGTGTGCTCTGCTGTGTCTCCTGGAGTCCTCACTGAGGTATCGTTCTCCTCTGCACTCCCAGCCCCCTCTGTCAGCCAGTCCCTACTCTGTAAGCCACTCCCCCTCTGTCAGCTCCCCTCCCCTGTCAGCTCCCCTCCCCTGTCAGTTTAGTTACCCCCCCTCTGTCAGTTACCCCCCTGTCAGTTACCCTCCTCTGTCAGCTACCCCACCCCCACTCTGTCAGTTACCCCCCTCTGTCAGTTACCCCCCTCTGTCAGTGACCCCCTGTCAGTTACCCCCCCTCTGTCAGTTACCCCCTGTCAGTTACCCCCCTCTGTCAGTTACCCCCCTCCCCTCTGTCAGTTGTCCCCCTCTGTCAGTTACCCCCTCTGTCAGTTACCCCCCTCTGTCAGTTACCCCCCTCTGTCAGTTACCCCCCTCTGTCAGTTACCCCCCCCCCCCTCTGTCAGTTACCCCCCTCTGTCAGTTACCTCCCTCTGTCAGTTACCCCCTCTGTCAGGTTACCCCCCTCTGTCAGTTACCCCCCCCCCCCCTCTGTCAGTTACCCCCCCTCTGTCAGTTACCTCCCTCTGTCAGTTACCCTCCCTCTGTCAGTTACCCCCCTCTGTCACTTACCCCCCCTCTGTCAGTTACCCCCCTCTCTGTCAGTTACCCCCCTCTGTCAGTTACCCCCCCTGTCAGTTACCCTCCCTCTGTCAGTTAGTTACCCCCCCCTCTGTCAGTTACCCCTGTCAGTTACCCCCCTCTGTCAGTTACCCCCTCTGTCAGTTACCCCCCTCCCCTCTGTCAGTTGTCCCCCTCTGTCAGTTGTCCCCCCTCTGTCAGTTGTCCCCCTCTGTCAGTTGTCCCCCTCTGTCAGTTACCCCCCTCCCCCCCCTCTGTCAGTTACCCCCCCCCCTCTGTCAGTTACCCCCCTCTGTCGGTTACCCTCCCTCTGTCAGTTCTCCCCCCCTCTGTCAGGCCACCCCCTCTCTTAACATCTTTCTCTCTTACCCCTCTAAGCCCCCTTCTCTCTCTCACCCCTCCTCCCTCTCAGCCCCCTTCTCTCTCCCACTCTGTCTCCCCCTCTGTCTCTCTCAGCCCCCTTCTCTCTCTCACCCCTCCCCCCTCTCAGCCCCTTCTCTCTCTCTCAGCCCCCCTCCCTCTCAGCCCCCTTCTCTCTCCCACCTCTTATCCCTATCAGCCCCCTTCTCTCTCTCACCCCTCCTCCCTCTCAGCCCCCTTCTCTCTCTCACCCCTCCTCCCTCTCAGCCCCCTTCTCTCTCTCCCACCCCTCCTCCCTCTCAGCTCCCTTCTCTCCCCCACCCCTCCTCCCTATCAGCCCCTTCTCTCTCTCCCTCACCCCTCCTCCCTCTCTCAGCCCCCTTCTCTCTCCACCCCTCCTCCCTCTCAGCCCCCTTCTCTCTCTCACCCCCTCCTCCCTCTCAGCCCCCTTCTCTCTCCCACCCCTCCTCCCTATCAGCCCCCTACTCTCTCCCACCCCTCCTCCCTATCAGCCCCCTTCTCTCTCTCCCACCCCTCCTCCCTATCAGCCCCCTTCTCTCTCCCACCCCTCCTCCCTCTCAGCCCCCTTCTCTCTCTCACCCCTCCTCCCTCTCAGCCTCCTTCTCTCTACCACCCCACTCCCCCTCACAACCCCAATACCCTCCCCCTCTATCTTTCTCACCCCCTCTCTCTTCTGCCTCCTCACCCCTTACCTCCTACTCTCACCCTTTCTCACCTCCCTCCCCCAACTCTTCTCCCCCCTTAGGGGGCGAGGGCCCCATGATTCCTAACAGCGACCCTGTGAGTGTACAAGTTTGGATGTGTTTTGATTCCTGTGTCCTGCCGACACACTGGGCACAGCGATGCAGCACCTGCCTCTACTTTGCCTTCTCTCCAAGCCCCCCCACACAAGGGAAGGGAAGAAGGAAAATAGCACTACAGTAGAGCAGCTTCGCTCTGCCCCCAAACTCCGGCTTACACATTTTCTGTCTCAAAACGACTCTCGGTAAGGCAGTCTAATGTGGGTCTTTAGGGGCAGGGAACACTGATGGGGGGGGGGGGGGGGCGGCATTGAAGGACCCGGAATTGGGGCAGCAAAGGGAGTGAATCCGGGCCTGGACATGAATATGTATGCACGCTTCAGTTGACCATGCACTGTATGTACTGTTTTCCAGAATATGTATACAGGGGTCATAGACCCATTGACATCTCCTGTTCCTGTGTCACTTTTTCCTGAACCCAACTGTAAGCACTTGGACTTGCAACACTCATCTACTGTCTTTGGGTACCTTTATTTTTAAACACCTGAGATGAAAGAGACATTTTCAGTGCATTATCTGATACATTTTATTACACACTGGAAGCATAAAAAAGTGTCTTAGTAGCGAATGTTACTTTTGCTGTTGGTTTTTACTATTGTAACTTGGAATGTACCTGATAACTGCTGTGGAACCACTTCCTTTGTTGCTGCTGTAATATCCTTCTGCAGCGTGGACAGTGTTAAACTGAATATTCATTAACCACTTCACCCCCGGAAGATTTTACCCCCTCCTTGACCAGAGCACTTTTTACAATATGGCACTGCGTTGCTTTAACTGACAATTACATGGTCATGCAATGCTGTACCCAAACTAAATTTGCGTCCTTTTTTTCCCACAAATAGAGCTTTCTTTTGGTGGTATTTGATCATCTCTGCAGTTTTTATTTTTTGCGCTATCAACAAAAAAAGAGCGACAATTTAAAAAAAAAATATATATATATATTTTTTTTTTTACTTTTTGCTATAATAACCCCCAAATGTTTTAAAAAATATATATTCCTTCATCAGTTTAGGCCAATATGTATTTTTCTACATATGTTTGGTAAAAAAAAATTGCAATAAGCATATATTGATTGGTTTGGGCAAAAGTTATAGCGCCTACAAACTATGGGAAAGATTTATGGCATTTTTTTGGCATTTTTATTATTATTTTTTTTATTACTAGTAATGGCGGTGATTACTAGTAAAAATGCACTGATTACTGTGTAAATGTCACTGGCAGGGAAGGGGTTAACACTAGGGGTGATCAAGGGGTTAAATGTGTGTTCCCTCAGTGTGTTCTAACTATGGGGATAGGACTGAGTAAGAGAGGAGACATCAAAATAAACTGGTATTATCAAATACTTACCGTAATTTTCCTTTCACTGATGGACTCCATGGCAGCCTACGTGTGGGTTAACCCCGCCTCCTCTCCAATGCTATAGGACCCCATTACCATAAAAGAGTACTCACCACTCCATGCTGTGTTCCGTAACTAGCCTACTCATATGACTCATGGGTGGGAACTCCGTCTGCCATGGAGTCCATCAGGAAAGGAAAATTACGGTAAGTATTTGATAATAAATTTTCCTTTTTCCTGACAGACTCCATGGCAGCCTACGTGTGGGAAATAACTAGCCGACCACACGGGTGGGTATGCTTTAAACAGAAAATATTTAATTTGGTCTATCAGCCGATAGAATTTTCACACCAAAATTAACAGAGGATAAAGAAGCAGGTTCAACGCAATAGTGTGACATAAAAGTATTAATAGAAGCCCAAGAAGCTGCCTTGCAAATTGTCTCAGGAGCCACGTGTCGGGCCGCTGCCCATGAAGTAGCCATTCCTCTAGTCGAGTGCGCCGTCACCGCCACAGGAGGAGCCAAGCCCTTAGCCCTATAAGCCTGCTGTATCGTTCTCACAATCCAAGCTGCAAGAGTCCTAGTTGAAGCTTTGTTCCCCTTGTTTTTGCCGGAGTGCAATATGAAAAGATGATCTGACCGCCTGAAGGCGGAGGTAATGTGAAGGTATTCTCTCAGTGCTTCCCCGACATCCAAAGGATGAATGTCATCAGATCCTGGCGATCTAAAGGTAGGTAGAACAATTTCCTGATTCTGATGGAATACCGAGGTTACCTTAGGATTGGATCCCAACATAGGAATGAGGACCACCCGGTCCGGAAAGAAAGTTAAAAAGGGTTCTTCAAAGCCCAGCGACCCGATTTCTGATACCCTCTTGGCCGAGGTGACTGCCACCAGAAAGGCAACTTTTTCCGAAAAGTCTCTAACGGAAAGCGGGGATGGCCCCGTCATACTCAGCCCAGAAATATAATCCAGGACCAGGGGCAGATCCCACTTAGGGAATCTCGGCTTCCTTTGGGGCTTGAGTCTTGAGGCCCCCCTAAAGAATTGACGAACCAACGGATGGATTGCCCAGGAGGTACCGGAGAAGGCTGACAAAGCTGAAACTTGCACCCTGAGAGAACCTACGGATAAGGGAAGGTCAAGGCCAGTCTGCAGGAAACCAAGGATATCTTGGACACCTGGATGTTCGAAGGACCTCTCTGTAGATACACAAAAACTCACAAATCTGGACCAGATCCTGCCATATACCTTATTCGTACTTGATCTCCTGGAACTCAATAAGGTGGAAATCACACTAGAGGCGCATCCGATGGATTCTAGCCTCTTCCTTTCAAGAACCAGACCATCAGTTTCAGTATTGCTGGACATGGGTGCAGTACCGCCCCCTGAGACAGAAGGTCCGTCCTGAGCGGAAGAGATACCGGCTCCCGCACACTCAGCTGAACTAGCAGAGGGAACCAAGGCCTGTTGGGCCAGTAAGGAGCGATCATCACTACTTCCACCGTTTCCATCTGGAGCCTCTGAAGAAATTTGAGAATCAGGGGAAGTGGCGGGAAGGCATAGGCCCTCCTGAATTTCCATTGGTCTGTCAATGCGTCTGTCCCCAGAGCTTGGCTGCAGCGGTTCCGCGTGTAGAACCTCTCTAATTTGAAGTTGCACGGGGAGGCAAAGAGGTCTACCTCTGGATCGACACCCAGCGACAGGATCCACTCGAAGGACTGAACGTGGAGGGACCACTCGTTGTTGTCCAACTGAGTGCGTGATAGAAAGTCCGCTTGTGTATTCTGCACCCCTGGGAGAAACACCGCGGAAATATTCACCAAGTTCTTCTGTGCCCATGACAGAATGGGTTCCACTTCCCGGAGAAGGGTAGAGCTCCTGGTGCCCCCTTGTCTCTTCACATAGGAGACCGCTGTGGTGTTGTCCATTCGCAACAGTACCGACTTCCCCTTCAAGATCTGGGAGAAGTGCTGGAGAGCGCACCAAGCTGCCCGAAGTTCCAGAATGTTCGATCCTAGGACAGGAAGACCTCTGTCCCACTTGCCCTGTGCAAGATCCGACCCGCAAAGGGCCCCCCAGCCGGTCCCGCTGGCATCGGTTGTCACCGTTACCCAAGAGATGGGAGCTATCGAATGACAGTTCAGGAGATTCTTGTGTTGGAGCCACCAGAAGAGACTGTTCCTCATTGTTGATGTTATTCGTATCTTTTGGCTTTTGCTTCCCGACTTCCATTGTTTCAGAAAACCCGACTGGAACGGGCGCAGCCTCCACAGAGCCCACTTGACCATGGGTGTCGTGGAGACCATTGTCCCCACGATTTTGAGACACTGCGAGGCTCCCAGGTATTGTGTATGAAGGGCTTGAGAAACCCTTTCCCGGATGACCGGAATCTTTTCCACTGGTAACGAGATTGTACTTCGCACGGTGTCGAACTGGGCACCCAGATAAATTAGCCGTTGGGTTGGTACTAGCTGGCTTTTTTCCATGTTTAGGAGCCAACCGAAGCTGGTTAATGTGGACATCACCTGCTTGAGATGAACTAACAGCTGCTCTTTGTTTTGCGACAAGACCAGCAGATCGTCTAAATAATGATACAGTCTTACCCCTTTCAGCCTGATCAGGGCCACCACTGCCAAGAGCACCTTTGAAAAGACTCGGGGGGAGGTCGTCAACCCGAAGGGGAGGCAGATAAACTGTAGATGGTCTTGATCGACATGAAATCTTAGAAACTTTTGACAGCTTTCTTCTACTGGAACATGAAAATAAGCGTCCTTTAGGTCGATCGAGACCATCCAATCCCCTGGTTGGATGGCTTGTTGTATAGTTAGAAGAGTCTCCATCTTGAATTTCCCGTATTGTATATACCGATTTAAGTATGTCAGATCTATCACTGGTCGCCATGATCCGCTTTTCTTCTGTACTAAGAAGAGGGGAGAGTAGACCCCTTGAAAACGCTCTTCTTCTGGCACCCGGACCACTGCCCCCTGGGCTTTCAACAGCTCCACGTATGAGAGTAGAACTTGTCTCTGGTCCTCCGAACGAGGAAGTTGGGTAGACACAAACCTGGGAGGGGGAATGCTGGAGAAGGTCCACCTGTGCCCTGACGAGACCGTCTTGATGACCCAATAATCCGAGATCGAGGCCACCCAGACGTGCCGGAAGAGGGATAGACGGGCCCCCACCCGACCCACCTGGGCGGGCACGATCTCAGAAGGATTTGGGTGGCTCACGTCCACCAGACGACTGGTTCTTGGTGGACTTGCGAAAGGAACTCTGTCCCCTGTTCCAATTCCTTCTGAAGTCCCTTCCTGGTTTGTAGGAGCGTACCTCCCTCGAGCGCTCAGGGCTTCGTCTCTTGAATTGAGGCTTCTTCCGCCCGAGTAGTCTTCTGTCCTGGGGAAGGAACCCCGACTTACCGCCTGTCGCCCGCGTTATGGCATCATCCAACTTGTTACCGAATAACGTAGATCCCTCGAAGGGGATTTTGCACCAGGCTTGTTTGGAAACAGGATCGGCGAGCCAAGGCCGTAGCCATAAGGCGCGCTTAGCCGTGACTGATGACAGCATAATGCGTGCCAACAGACGAATTAAGTCGATGGAAGCCTCCCCCAGAAAAACTGCTGCGAGTTTTAGTTCTGCTGCTGCCGAACTCCTGGCCAGTTCGGCCGATACGCTATTCAGGAAGGAGTCCACATTTTCAGTCCATGCCTCCATGGCCTTGGACATAGCTGCTAGGGCTAAGACGGGCTTACAGGCCATTCCAGCCAGACCGTAGATCCTTTTGAGGTCCTGGTCGATCTTCCTCTCCAGACCATCTTTAAAGGAAACAGAGTCCTCCATCGGGAGAGTGACATGCTTGGCCAAGCGCATCAGCGCTGCATCCACCAGCGGAGCGTTCTCCAGATGCTTCACCTCTTCCGACTTAAAGGGGTACAGCCTGGAAGTCTTGGTAGTCATGGAGGATTTCCTATCCACCCTGCTCCACTCTTCCTCTATCACATCCTTTAATTCTGTGAGTAAAGGGAAGTTTGGCCGCTCTTTACCCAGCTGCTTAAAAAACTTCTTCTGCTTGGCCGGGGGAGTAGACGCTTCTTCCCACTTGAGGGCTTCTTTAACTGCCTTAATCAGTGGTGAGACCATGGCGAAATCAAAGCCCCCGATCTCTTCGTCCGGGAATTCTTCTCCCGAGGACTCACCGGAAGCCTCGTAGGGCTGGGACGTACCCGGATCATCACGGGATTCATCAGCCTGAGGACCAGACGCCGTTGTTGACTGGCTCAACGTGTGAGGGGCCACCATGTCCTTAAGTGACTGCTGTACAACACGTTTCACCAGGGACTCTATGCGCTGGTTTTCCGTGTCTTTTTCCCCGACCGCCTTGGAAAAACACCTGTCACATAATGACTTGTCATCCGGGATTCGTGTCTTACAGCCCCAGCACGTTCTGTACTTTGGGCGTTCATCATGGCGGTGGGAGCGGTGTCTGGAGGAGGAATGAGAACTTCTCCTCTGATGATGAGACCCATGCGAGGATCCTTGCTTAGATCTAGATGATTGTTTTTGTTGTTGTGGCCTGGCAAGGTCCCTATCCTGCGAATCTGGTCTGGAAGGGCTGAAGCACAAACAGGGTAGGGGAGAGAAACATTGGCATCAGAGAAATGCAAATAAGCAACACAGTTGTACCTCAACCCCTCCCTTACCAGCACATACCTAGTGCGTAAGGGCTGGCCACTAAGAGGCGGTGAATTGTCCATGACCTGTGGACGACGGGCGTCACAATATGAATACTGCAGTCTGTAAGAGAAAAATACCCTAAGCAACAAAAACCCGGCAAAAAAAAAAGAACTAGCAAGGACAATGCGTGCCAACTCTGGTTTTTTTTTTTTTTTTTTTTAAAACATCATATTACTGCATGCATAAAAACATATACCCGTATAAAAGCATAAGACGGTATTGTGCCATTACATTTGGAAGAAAATGACCCCCAAAGAATATATTCACAATTTTAAAATACATGCATATACCTTTAAAGAAACACCTTTTTTTTTTTTTTTTTTTTTTTTTTTGCATTTAAAAAGTACACTCAGAGTAACAGCACTGACCTTGTAGTAGTTGCCTGGGCTGGGGAACGGGCTTGCTGCTTCCACACTCCTGAAAAACCCAGATAGGACTGCAGCAGCAGCCCAGAATTTAAATTCCCCGCCCGTGACGTCACCGCTCCTCCCCGCACACCTGTGCCGAGGGAAAATCATACTGCGCATGCGCGACCGCCAGGCCGCGCACGCGCGAACCAGGCCTCGCTTTCGCCGGAGGCTGGTGCGCATGCGCAGACCGCCGAGGCGGCCAGGAACCCGGAAACCATTCGGCGAGCTGGAACGCAGGAGCGCTCCAGCCGCCATCCAGGGGGGGAGTACACTAGACACCAGGGATAATACACACAACAAACAATACTGCCATGGAAAAAATAACAGTGCAGACCTTGCCAGCCGCCGATGCCATCCGTCCAGCGTCCCTGCGACCACCAGCATACCGAGGCAACACCACCCCGTTCTGGGGGGAGAAGGACATCCAGCCTCAAAAGCTTACTCGCCCGCCCATGGCTGAGCACAGAGCTTTGCACCGCACAGGTATGCTTCTTCAGAAACGAAAAATCCGAAATCCTACCGGACGCGAACGAAATGTGAAGGTCCATAGGAGGAGGACAAAAAAGGAACACAGCATGGAGTGGTGAGTACTCTTTTATGGTAATGGGGTCCTATAGCATTGGAGAGGAGGCGGGGTTAACCCACACGTAGGCTGCCATGGAGTCTGTCAGGAAATATTTTTTGCAGGTGTCTAAAAAAGGAAAACAAATCCAAACAAAAGTCCATAAAACTGTTACTTGTAGTGATAATGTTTCAAAAAGTGACAGAAAATTGAATGAAAAATCCTGAAGCAAATAAAGTTTTGAAGTGTCTTTAAACAAAGTTCTTGAAGTGACTTGAAAAAATATCTTCCACCACACCACCTGTGTTCAGTGCTACCGCACCCTAAGGAAACGCACTCACCAGCAGTATATGCCTTGCACTCTCATGCTCGGCCAACTCGCTTAATAGCTCCACATGGGTCACAGATGGATCCAGACAGAATGTTAGATAATTGCACTCCACATATAAGGAAAAAAGAGATGCTTCCAATAGTGAAGTAGAGTAAACCATTTATTTCAACAGCACACAAAATTCCTCAACCACTGTACTCACATCCTTCATATAAAAATAAGGCACTTCAGCATAATCTTTTTAACAGGAAACAAGGACCCAGCAGTGGTGACCCGATATATTATGGTCTCGGCGGACCCGGCGTTAATACCAATATGTCTCACCCTTCAAGCTGTCTCCTTTCTCTTTTACTTCACTTCAAACGGCACAGCACACCCAGTAACTGGAACGTTGAATGTTAAATGCTCCTCACAGTTGCCATGTAACCATACCCAGACGCTGCTGTTTTATTCATTTAAAATCACTTTACAAGAGAGGAGACATATCGCTGTTCCTAATTATTAGGAACAAATGACATGTCTCCTCTCCTCTGACAGCACAGGGATTTGTGTGCATGCGATCTCCAATTGCCGACGGCGATCGCGACTGCGGGCCATGCGCATCGGGTCCCCCGCCGTGCAGATGCACGTGCCCTCTGGTGGCCAAAAAGGGGAAGGACTTACCTGTACAGGGTTTCGCCCAGGAGAGCCATTCTGCCGTAGTATATCTGTGTTAGCCGATCGGGAATCGGTTAATGTAGAAGTGCAGCAGCCATCGTTACCCAGTTCCCACCTGGCCAATAGTAGCTTGATGGACGGGCGGTGGCTTTCTTATCCTGAGTGGACATCATATAACGTCTTGGTGATCTGTCACTGGGGACACAGCCAATGACTGATCAGAGTACCGGTTTACTACCGGTACCATGTGACTGCCGTGACCAATCACAGCAGGTCACATGAAAATTATACACAATGGATGGCTTCCTTTCATGCCATCCATTGTGTATGATTGTGTTGCTAGCTGTTTGTATATCTACACTGATTGCACTATGAATTTTACTATGGTAACACTATATTGCTCTGCTCACGGTGTGTTAAAAAAAAATGGTAAAAGAAAAATGTAATAAAAACAAAATAATAATAAAAAAAATAAAAAAAAATCATACTGTCTGTTTAGTCAGTGTCCCTGATCACCAAAACACCAGTTATATGATGATGCTGTTCTGCACTGATGGCAGTATGTAAAAATAATTTTTTATTTCATCATTTACCAAAAATTACAACTTCAAAAAACCTGCCATGCCTCTTACTAAATACCTTGGACTGTCTACTTTCCAAAAAGGGGTCATTTGTACTGTCCTGGCATTTTGGGTCCTCAAGAAATGAGATAGGCCGTCAGTACATCAGGATTGATCAATTTTCAGATATATAACATAGTTTGTGGACTCTATAACTTTCCTTCAGACTAAATAATATACACTGATTTGGGTTATTTTTCACCAAAGAAATGTAGCAGAATACACTTTGGACTAAATTTATGAAGAACAATTAACAAATAAATAATAGTATAAGTACTTTCCTATCTATTTACCAAGGCTAGCAGCATATGGATTAAGATTGTTATTGTTGGTTGAGAAAGTTCAATGCCACCTGAAAAAATACTTTCTTTTTGCTTACAGCAGACTGAGAACATAATTCTTCCAAGATGTTTCTTTTACCTAGGTACAGTCAAATGACTGGAGCTTAAAGTGGTTGTAAACCCCCCTGAGACATTTTTACATATAGGTAAGGCTTACCTATATGTATTGAAAATCTCTCCTAAACGCGCGCTGTTTAGGAGATATTTACCTTGTAATGTGCCAATGAGGTCATCGGTGCATGCGCAGTGAAGAAACGGCCCACGTGCCATTTCTTCCCCAGCGTGTGCCATGACTGGCGGCTCCCACATGCATGCGCAGGGGGTGACGTCACACGGCTCCGGACAGTCACAGAGCTGGAGTCCACGGCCCCGGAAGGAAGAGGGGCGAAGATGGATGTTTACACCAGCGGGGACATCTCTGACATTGCATGCTTTGTTTGCAGGTAAGTGCCACATATTGGGCTAGTATGCGATGCATAGTAGCCCATTATGGTTTTACTTTGCAGGGGAATAAAGAGGAAGTAAAACCCATCAGATTTTACTTCCTCTTTAAGGACTTCCTCGTAAATATCAAATGTCGTCTTTTTTTTTATTAATGTACTATTTCTGTATTTCATAACAATTATGTAATTTGTCAAATTACCTATATGCCTGTTTTATTGCAGAAGAGTGTTTCCATATAAACATTTCTTTTTCATCCAAGCACACAGATCTTTGGAGCATGCTTCCGAAGTACAATAGTACACATAACAACAACATGTTCAAACAATGGTAGCACAAAAAAATAGGGTGGGTTCCCAAGGAAAGAAACTTTTCAGTACGTAATTAATTTGGTTTCCTTTACATCATACAATGTTATAAATAGAACAGAAGTAACAATTCATTACAGAGTATATGAACACAGAACAAGAAAAGATTACTTTAGTTTCAGATAAAAACAGACTTTAAATAGGCATTACTATAGTGTTTGTAAAACTGGCACCTTAGGAATTAGTTAGTCCTTTTCCCTTTGTTTTTCTTTTATAAACATAAGTTCTAATCAGCAAAGAACAAATTTACAAGTTGACCATATACTTTTATTGCATTTTCTCCATGTCACATACACTATACTGTACAACAGGCTTTCTCAACCTT
>CM053032.1:85962666-86048969 GCA_028564925.1 Lithobates sylvaticus
AATAAAAAACACACGCAATTTTTTAAAATATTTTATTGCACTGCTCCAGGGGTCTTCTTCCGTCTTGGGGGGTCTTCTTGCCGGACTCGTCGCTCTCGTCGATCTCTCTGGCCGGAATGGCATAGACGCGCTGTGTTGTGACTTATATAGGGACAAGGGGGCAGGGTCACATGCTCATGTCACATGGTGACCCCGCCCACATATGATGTCACAGTCCCAGCATCCTCCGGGACTGTGACATCATATGTGGGCGGGGTCACCATGTGACATGAGCATGGAAGAAGAAGAAGAAGGAAGAAGGAAGAAGAAGGAAGAAGGAAGGAGAAGACGACCACCGGGCTGTGCAATAAAATATTTTAAAAAATTGTGTGTGTTTTTTCATTGACACTTTTACACCTTAGGTGAATGGGTAGGGGTACATCGTACCCCATACTCATTCACATAGGGTGGGGGGCTGGGATCTGGGGGCCCCTTATTAAAGGGGGCTCCTGGATTCTGATAAGCCCCACGCCCGCAGACCCCGACAACCAACGGCCAGGGTTGTCGGGAAGAGGCCCTTGTCCTTATCAACATGGGGACAAGGTGCTTTGGGGTGGGGGGCCGCAGGGCGCCTCCCTTCCCCAAAGCACCCACCCCCATGTTGAGGGCATACGGCCTGGTACGGTTCAGGAGGGGGGCGCTCGCTCGCCCCCACCCCCTTTCCTGACTGGCCAGGCTGCGTGCTCGGATAAGAGTCTGGTATGCATTTTTGGGGGACCCCTACGCCGAAAAAATGGGTTGCCCTTAAAATCCATACCAGACCTAAGGGTCTGGTATGCTCCTGGAGGGGGAACCCATGCCGTTTTTTTTATTTAAAATTTGGCGTGGAGTTCTCCCTCCAGAGCTGATTATTCTCTGATTGGCCACGGCCAAAGTCGCCTGGCCTGGGGCGACTTAAAGTCGTGTTGTAAGTCGTCCCAATTCGTGTTTAAGTAGCTCCTCAAGTCGTGTAGAATTTGCCTCCAAAAGTCGCGCTGGAAGTTGTGTCGCCCATGTGTGAACCGGCACTTACAACCCCTTTAATGTGAAATCAGTGGGAATAATACTTGTATTACATGCTTCTAGCTCTGCCAAGTGGTTTACAAACTGCACGGACTTTAACCTCCCGTGTGATTTTCGGACTATGTTAAAAGGTTAATAATGTAAAACCCCTGATGCATGTCTGCTCTAATAAATCTTAAGGGGTTAAGAGTACTCAGCATGCCCTCTCTACTTTTGGCTTCTTCCATGGTGTCACTGCATGTACAGTATTTATGACTCTTATCTCTACTTTGACGCTGCACATATTTTTATGTTTGGGTATTGAGTATTTGTCTTTTAAATTTTCTTGACATTCCTTTTCATCTTCAGATCTGTGTGACGGACAGTAGCAGTTCCATTTTTGGTTGCTGTGCAGATCACATGTGATGTCTGTGCGATGCGAATTTCAGCCATACAAAGTGTATGGCTGAATTTGCATTGCATTTGGACCCTTTTTTTGGTGTGCACCAGAATCGGATTGCATGGGTGTTCACAATTCACATTGCGTTTTGCCAACTAATTGTGGGGTGTCGTTAACTTAACATACGCTCCACAATCAATTTGCATGAATAGGCTTGCGATTTAGATGCGGTGCAAATTTGCAGCAAATTCGCTGTGAATTCGCACCACATCTATTGTGAACCGAGCCTTAATTAATTATTGTTAGTTAAACAGTAAGTTTATTAGTCTAGTCTGCAGTTTCATTTGTCAGGAGCTAACTGTCCCTATAGAAATGGAAAAAGCAGCAATTATGATCATTGCAGACAGGTGTCAAGGGACACGGAGCCACTTAATACACACATATATACATAAGAATTCACAGGTGACCCACTAATTGCTTATTTATAATGTAGAATTCAGCACAACTAGCTCACCGACACCCCAGGGAATGTCTTCTGAAGTGTCCTTTTTTCCTAGTGATACCTTCAATTGAACTCCAGCTTTGTAAAAATCTGCTGCATATACAGTAGTTCTTATGTTTTAGCTAGCTTAAAGCTGTAGTAAACCAAAAAAATAAAATATATAATTTTGCATTTTACCAGTCCTTAGATGTGTTAGCTGTTTTAGTTTAGTTTTCTTTTTTAGGCTTTTTTCCTTTATTTCACCTAATGATCCACCCAGTAACACACTTCCTGCCTCAGGGTGTCTGCATTCTGGATGAAGTAGTAAAGCAAACTCCTTTGGACAGCAGCATTGTCAGGGGAGAGGGTAGTGTTTGACTAGCAGATTTACAGTGCCTTGAAAAAGTATTCATACCCCTTGAAATGTTCCACATTTTGTCATGTTAAAACTAAAAACATAAATGTATTTTATTGGGATTTTATGTGATAGAGATAGACCAATACAAGTGGCACATAATTCTGAAGTGGAAAGAAAATGATAAATGGTTTTCAATTTTTTTTACAAATAAATACATAATTGACAAGTGTGGTGTACATTTTGTATTCAGCCCCCCCAGTCAATACTTTGTAGAACCACCTTTCGCTGCAATTACAGCTCCAAGTCTTTTGGGGATGTCTCTACCAGCTTTGCACATCTAGAGAGTGACATCTTTGCCCATTCTTCTTTGCAAAATAGCTCAAGCTATGTCAGATTGGATGGAGAGCAACTGTGGACAGCATATTTCAATTCTTGCTGCAGATTTTCAAATTGATTTAGGTCAGGACTTTGACCGGGCCATTCCATTGTAGCTCTGGCTGTATGTTTAGGGGCGTGGTCCTGCTGGAAGGTGAACCTAAGCCCCAGTCTTAAGTCTTTTGCAGACTCTAATAAGTTTCCTTTCTAAGATTGCCCTGTATTTGTTCCATCCATCTTCCCATCAACTCTGACTAGCTTCCATGTTCCTGCTGAAGAAAAGCATCCCCACAACATGATGCTGCTGCCACCATGTTTCACGTTGGGGATGGTGTGTTCAGGGTGATGTGCAGTGTTAGTTTTCTGCGACACATAGGGGCTGATTTACCAAGCATTTGCGCCATGAGTTGGGGCGCACGCCACCGCGAAACGGGCGTTTTCATATTCACAAAGCATTTGCGCCTGTAACACAGCAAAATTTCCCATTTACTATCATGTTGCCGGCCATGGCCGCGATCTGTGCGCCGCTATAGACCTGGCGCAAGCATTCTTCAACTCAGAAAATAAAAGAAGCTGGAAGTGCCAATATTATGGGGTGATGTGAGGAAGTATAGATATGACTGTCCAACTAACAAATATGCCCAAAATAGAACCGAAAATTAACTTTCTCTGAGCAGGCTTGCTGCGCCTGCAAATACACTTGTAACTGCGCTAGGTCAATTTATGTACTGCGCATGCGCAAGCAGCATTTGCGCCCGTTTATGTGCTCTGGTTCACTGTGCCGGCAAAATCTTAGTAAATGTCAAGCCACGTAAGTTCATTTGCATAAGTTGAACAGGCACACATCTCAACTTGACTTTTTTTTATTTTTTTTGCGCTGGTTCACTTCTATGGGTTTTTTAACCACTTCAGCCCCGGACCAATTGGCAGCCAAAGGACCAGGCCCCTTTTTGCGATTCGGCACTGCGACGATTTAACTGACAATTGCGCAGTCGTGCGATATGGCTCCCAAACAAAATTGGTGTCCTTATTTTCCCACAAATAGAGCTTTCTTTTGGTGGTATTTGATCGCTCCTGCGGTTTTTATTTTTTGCGCTATAAACAAAAATAGAGCGTCAATTTTGAAAAAAATGCAATATTTTTTGCTTTTTGCTATAATAAATATCCCCAAAAAATATATAAAAAAAATGTTTTTTTCCTCAGTTTAGGCCGATACGTATTCTTCTACATATTTTTGGTAAAAAAAATCGCAATTAGTGACTATTGATTGGTTTGCGCAAAAGTTATAGCGTTTACAAAATAGGGGATAGTTTTATAGCATTTTTATTAATATTTTTTTTTTTTACTAGTAATAGCGGCGATCAGCGATTTTTATTGTGACTGCAACATTATGGCGGACACATCGGACATTTTTGACACATTTTTGGGACCATTGTCATTTATACAGCAATCAATGCTATTTAAATGCATTGATTCCTGTATAAATGACACATGCAGTGAAAGAGTTAACCACTAGGGGGAGGGGAGGGGTTATGGGCTGTGACGTGTGTGTTTTTTTTAACATTAGGGGGCGGGTCTGACGTCTGACGTCATTGATTGGCTTTCTAGTTGACAGGGAACAGCCGATCAATGACAGGCAGAGTAGGAAGCGCGGGGAGAGGTTTGTTTACACAGACCTCTCCCCGTTCTTCAGCTCTGTGACCCGATCGTTGGACACCAGCGGCGATCGGGTCCGCTGATCCAGCGGCCGTGGTCACGGAGCTCCCGACCGGGTCGCGGCTAGGCAATTAAAGGGAAACGTGCCTGTACGTGCTTTTGCCTAGCCGTGCCATTCTGCCAACGTATATGTGCAGGAGGCGGTCGGGAAGTGGTTAAAGGCTATTTGAACACAGGTCATGTTAGCATTAAGAAATTAAAAAAATGCGTGGGGGTCCCCCAAAATTCCATACCAGGCCCTTCAGGTCTGGTATGGATATTAAGGGGAACTCCGCACCAAGAAAAAAAATGGCGTGGGGGTCCCCCTCAAAATCCATACCAGACCCTTATCCGAGCACGCAACCTGGCAGGCCGCAGGAAAAGAGGGGGGGCGAGAGAGCGCCCCCCCTCCTGAACCGTACCAAGCCACATGCCCTCAACATTAGGAGGATGCTTTGGGGTCCCCCCCAAAGCACCTTGTCCCCATGTTGATGAGGACAAGGGCCTCATCCCCAAAACCCTTGCCCGGTGGTTGTGGGGGTCTGCGGGCAGGGGGCTTATCAGAATCTGGAAGCCCCCTTTTACAAGGGGACCCCCATATCCCAGCCTCCCCCCCTGTGTGAAATGGTAAGAGGGTACAAAAGTACCCCTACCATTTCACCAAAAAAAGTGACAAAAATTTTAAAAATGACAGGAGACGGTCTTTGACAATTCCTTTATTAAAGTCTTCTTTCTTCTGGTCTTCTTCCTTTCTTCATCCTTCGGTTTCTTCATCTTCTTCTTCCTCCATCTTCTTCTTCCTCCGATCCGCTTCTTCTTGCTCCAGTGTTCTCGTCCGGCATCTCCCTCCACAGCATTTCTTCTTCGTTATCGGGCCGCTCCACGCAATTGGAGGCTCTCTCTGTGTGATGTTTCTCTTCTTCTGACAGGTCTTATCAAAACGGAGGCCGGGGCCAACTGGTGACCCCGCCTCCCTCTGACGCACGATTCCATGCATTAGAGGGGGGCGGGGTCACTAAAGGAATTGTCAAAGACCGTCTCGTGTCATTTTTTAAAATTTTTTTCACTTTTTTTGAGAAATGGTACCCCCCTACCATTTCACACAGGTGGGAAGCCCGGATCTGGGGGTCCCCTTGTTAAAGGGGGCTTCCAGATTCCGATAAGCCCCCCACCCGCAGACCCCCACAACCACTGGGCAAGGGTTGTGGGGATGAGGCCCTTGTCCTCATCAACATGGGGACAAGGGACCCCAAAGCATCCTCCCAATGTTGAGGGCATGTGGCCTGGTACGGTTCAGGAGGGGGGCGCTCTCTCGTCCCCCCTCTTTTCCTGCGGCCTGCCAGGTTGCGTGCTCGGATAAGGGTCTGGTATGGATTTTGAGGGGGCCCCCACGCCATTTTTTTGGGCGCGGGGTTCCCCTTAAAATCCATGCCAGACCTGAAGGGCCTGGTATGGACTTTGAGGGGGACCCCCACGCCATTTTTTTTTTGGCACAGGGTTCCCCTTAATATCCATACCAGACCTGAAGGGCCTGGTATGCTCTTGGAGGGGAACCATGCCGTTTTTTTTTAAATTAAAGTCGCCTGGCCTGGGGGCGACTTGAAGTCATGTTGTAAGTCGCCCCAAGTCGTGTTTTAAGTCGCCCCAAGTCGTGTTGTAAAGTCCACCCCAAGTCGTGTTGTAAGTCGCCCCAAGTCGCGCTGGAAGTCGTGTTGCCCCTGTGTGAATGGACTGTTAGCGTGCGCTATTATCAATGGCATACTATTATCGCGGTGCGCCGGATAATAATAATAATTTATCTGGCACACCAAATATGGTATAAACCGGCGCAGCGCATTTATTTTAGTAAATCAGCCCCACAGTGTCACCCTGTGAGAGTATATATCAAATCTCCAAACCTCTTTCAACCCCAAGGTATTGGCTAAGAGGCATGGTGCATACTTTGAAGATCTCATTTATTTTTGAAACTGAAGAAAGAAAAGAAAAAATTATTTTATTTTTTTTTCAATTTTTCAAAACTTTGTGACAAAAAACGAGATCTACAGAATACTCAACATGCCTCTCAGCAGATAGCTTGGGGTGTCTACTTTCTAAAATGGGGTCATTGGGGGGGTTTTATGCTATCTGGGCATTTCATGGCCTTTGAAACTGTGATAGGCAGTGAGGAGTCAAATCAAAAATGTACGCCCTTAGAAAGCCTGAAGACGGTTATTGGTTTTCGGGGTCCTGTACACGGTTAGACTGCCACAAAGTTCCACATATGTGGTATCCCTGTACTCAGGAGAAGCAGCAGAATGTATTTTAGGGTGTAATTTCACATATAACAATGCCATGTTTGAACAATATATCATTTAGTGACAACTTTGTGTGAAAAAATAAAATTATTGTAATTTTCCCGAAACTTGTGGCAAAATATAAAATATTCCATGGACTTAACATGCCTTTCAGCAAATAGCTTAAAGTGTGTTCTTTCCAAAATGGGGTAATTTGGGGGGGGTTGTGTTATCTTGTCATTTCATGGCCTCTGAAACTGTGATTGGTAGTGAGGAAGTGAAATCACCATTTTACGCCCTAATGCTGCGTACACACGATCAGGAATTTTGCTGGCCGAATTCCCGCCAGCAAAAGCTCATGTTCTCAATTTTTCAGACGGAAGAACTTTCCGATCGTGTGTATGCAATTTCGACATGCAAAAAAACACGCATGCTCAGAATCAAGTACGAGACGGAACCGCTCGGTCTTGTAAAACTAGCGTTCGCAATGGAGATAGCAGATTCTTTGCGGTGCAAATTTTTTAATCTTTCAATGCCGCGCATTCTCTTCTTCTTTATAATGCTGCTCATATTCACACAGAGTTCTCACAAACGTATTTCTTTATTATTTATAGGGATCTCCTGAATAATCTTTATTTTAATTAAAGCCAGATCTCCATAATAATGTTTACTTTTTTTTTTTTAGAGTCGTATTTTTTTTTTAATCAAGATTTCATGTTTTTTTTTTTTCTCTTGATCTCCTTTTTATTCTTTTATGTCACGTTTCCACAACACCATTATTATCTTGTATTTGTAAACCTCAAGGAGGTTGCTTGGTGTTGGTGTACCTTGTTAATTTTGACATTGTATCTTTGAAATGGACCTGCCTACTCACAACCAAAGTTTGCTATTTGAAGAAAAACACATAGGCAAGTATTTTCTGAACCAAAAATCACAATTTATTTTCCCTCATAATAACAAAAGAAAGATTAAGGCAACGCTGGAGAAACTGCTTGAATTTGCGAAGCCTTTGGCCCCCAAGGCAGACATCAACTTTGTGGCTAAAAACCTTGGTAGCTTGAGAAGTCCATATAGAAGGGAGGTCAATCTGGTCCAGGACTCCCAGAGAACAGGAACAGCAGCAGATGACATATATGTACCCAGGCTGTGGTCCTACAACAAGCTGCGTGTTCTGTCAGACCAGACTGAAGCAAGGCAATCACTTTCGACTCTTCCGTGCAGCCTTCCCTGGAGGCTGTGGCTCTGGAGGTGGACTTGTGGCAGGAGGAGGAGGAGGAAGGGGGAGCGCACACAGGTGGAAGTCATCGGTTATTTGGCCACTCAACCCCTTGTGGATGGTCTCAAATATGATTTTTTTACATTTGCGGCATTGGCCCTCCTCCATTTATTGCAAATTTGAGGCGATATAGATGCCATAGGCCTCTACAGCGTCGAGGGGGGATTTCAGGGCCGCATTAGCCTCCTTGATGAGGGCCAGTGCTGCCTCATCCATGTTCCTCCCCCTCCTGGGCCTTTTGGGTGGAAGGCGGAGGGGAGGCACCTGGGATTGCGTGTGACTGGGCACCGCCACCTCCTGGCTGACACTTCCCCCTGCCTCCTCCTGTGTGCCACTTGCCAGAACCTCGTCCTGGCTGAGGTCTTCCTGTGTATGAAAAAGGGACATAGTTTTAGTTTTTTGTTCATCAAACACACACAATTTTCAGCTCATGACTGTTGCAAATTGAATGTTAATAAATATAAAAGACTATCATTCTGAGCCCAGCATTTTTCATTCTTCTCACAATCATTTTTGGCCCCTACTGTCTATTGATATGTAAAACACTTTTTGTTAAATCATTAATTTGTTATCAATAATAACATCTAGTTACCAACAATCATTTTCCCCACAAAAAATATGTATAAAATACTATACCTGGCTCCAACTGGGCTCCTCAATTTCTTCCTGGATGGAAGGCCCAGGTTGGTCCACAGAAGCCTCAGCTGGAGTTGAGGGAAGGCTGGATGGAAGGGCGGAGGGAAGGGGTGCCAGAAGAGTCGAAAGCGATCCCCTGGCTTCAATCTGGTCATCCAGAAAACGCATCTTGCTGTAGTACCACAGACTGTATATACATCATCTGCTGCAAGTCCGGACCTCAGGGACTTCTGGATCTTCAGATATTCCTTCCTATAGGTGCTTCTCAAGCTACCAATTTTACTTTTCATAAACTTGATGTCTGCATTGGGGGCCCGAATCTTTACAAATTCAAGCAGATTCTCCAGGGATGCCTTCCTAGCTGCTTTATTGTGATATAAGGGGTTTTTCACCTCCCATAGACTTCTCATATCTCGGTATTTAGCCAGGAATTCTCCTAGAAATTCTGTATCGTTAAATGGATACATTTTTTCTGCAAGACCAAACAAAAGACAAAAACACTCATCTCAGGCTAATCTTATCCCAATATAGGCCTCAATCTAGTTTCAGTATAGGCCGCTCCTGTTTCAAGTTAAAATCCTTCCTTTGTTATAACGTTTGTTGCTCCAGTTCCTCCTTCCTCCGCACACAGAACGTAGTTACGACACACGCGTGTTAGCTTTATATACACTGCGCATGCGTAAAACTCTGCCCGCATCATCCGCCCCTGACGTTCTTTCTAGATAATTCCCTGCCCTGTCACTTTCGTTGCAGTGGGAGAGGAACATGGCGGAGTGAGGAGGAGGAAAGCCCAGAGCCAGAAACGTCACGATCCAGGAGAAGATTTAAATGGCGGAGATGGCCGACATCTTGAGGAGGCACGACTATGATGGGAATTATGGACCATACCCAAACCCAAATCTGAGAAAGGCCAAGATCATGAATAAAGTTGTGAAGAGTCTGCACAGGAATTTTGGGGTACGACGATCCAAGGATCAACTGAGGAAACGCTGGTCAGACCTCAAATTAAGGGAGCAGGATCAGTACAGAAAGATCAAGAAAGTTCTTTGAAAAAGTAAGTATTTGTTGTGTGTTCCTATTATTATTATTACTTGCATGCTGCGCCATGTGTTTTTCTTTACTGTCGGACATTTTAAAATGGCTACTTTCATGTTCATGGGCACAGTACTTTGTAGGGTGTCCCACTCAGGTGCTCCAGTGGATACTTGGGGTGTCTCCAGGTGTGAAACTTGTCCAAAAAAGGTTTTGGACAAGTTTTGGTAAGGGAATAAATCATGTCTTCAGCTTGGAACTCTGCCCAAACAGACAATTGTCCCCCACTTCCAAGAAATGTTTCACATTCATATATGTGGCCTCAAATATCTGTGTGCTAAGTATACCTTTTGTTTCATTCTCATAGGGGAGCAAAGAATCTGGAAATATGAGGTCAACAGGGACCCCTCACCTCAGGAAGAAGGGGAACAGAGGTCACAACCTTAGGATGTGGAGGAAGGAGTGGTGGTCGAAATTGAGACCACAACAGGTGTCTGACACCACAGATTCAGGTAAGAGATGTATGCCTGCATATTTATAATACATGGTGTGTATTAAATTTTTTAGGTGATGTACAAGTTGTGGAAGAACAATCACATCATTTCACCAGTGGCAGTGCCCAAAGGCTAATCCAAGAGATAATGTGGTGTAGTCAGGATTTAGACTTTATAAAACGAAAAACTCTTGAGATTGAACAAAAACTAAGGAACATGATTGATGTCCTCTGAAGAATCTAAATTCCCTAAAAAATGGCACCATTTTTTTTGTAAATCTAAAATTTTATAAACATTTTAAAAGCCAAATTTTGAAGATGCACACATTGTGTCAACATGTGCTATCTGCCATCAGGGCATATCAATGTATGTGTTTTGTGCCTGCAACCCCTTCCTCAAAACTCAAGTAGGTGAGAGGAAGGGGTTGCACCCCCAAAACACGTCCATTGATCACCCATGATGGGAGCTAGCACATGTTGACATTAGGCATGGAATCAGGAGGGAAATCCCCAGTTTCCCTCCCAATTTGTGTGCATCTACAAAATTTGGCTTTTACAGGGGTGACTTCACCCCATCTGTTGAAGGCAAGATCATCTCATTTTGGGCAATATAATGTTTGATCATACCTTAAGTTTTTCAATGCTGAACTCTGTAAGTTCCAGAGTTGTGTATGTTATGTTTTGAAACATGCCTGTTATGTAGCCTAAAAAAAAAATATTTAGATAAACCAAAAATCAAAATTTGGTAATTCTTAAAAAAAAAACTTTTACAACGCACATGTGAATGTGCACGGAGTAAAAGGTTTTATACTCAACAATGTGTGGCTTCTTCTTTCAATGATCAATACCAGTTTTTGTGTTGAAGTTGGTGTTTACAGTGACAATGGGTGTTATTTAATAATGGAAAAAACACTTGACACTACAAGTGCACTAGGAGACAGCAAAAAGAAACACAAGCAGTATATCCAAATCAAGATTTTATCTGATTAAATATAAAAAATGTATTCAAAATGTGCTGGCAAAGCAATGGCCCCCCTACCCGTAAAATATTCAAAATAATTTTGCCGCACTTCACAGGCGCTTTGGGGGGGCAAGCCAGGGTGGCCCGCTTCCAGGGCCGTCATTGTCTCATTAAGTCCGGCCTTAGGCCCAACTGAGGCAACATAATTCGGATTATTTCGTTTTAAAAAGTTATGCAGGATGTATCAAGATAAAATTATGTGGTTTAGTTTGTACTCCGCCATATTTATGGCCGTTTGAAATAGGCGGAACCGGCTGGCCAGGATCCCAAACGCGTTCTCCACAACTCTTCTGGCTTCGGCCAGCCGGTAATTAAAAACCCTCTTCTCCGGGGTGAGGGTCCTCTGAGGGAATGGCCTCATGACATGGTCACCCAGACCGAATGCCTCATCTGCGACGAACACAAATGGCAGTCCTTTGATGTTCTCCTCCGGGGGTGGCAGTCCCAAGCCACCACTCTCGAGACGTCGGTAGAACTCGGTCTGGGCAAATACTCCTCCATCCGACATCCGGCCATTCCTCCCCACGTCCACATACAAAAACTTGTATGTCGCCGTCATCACCACCATCAACACAATACTATGAAACCCCTCATAGTTAAAGAGGAGTTCCCCTTAAAAAAAAATGAAAAGTCAGCAGCTACAAATACTGTAGCTGCTGACTTTTAATAATCGGACACTTACCTGTCCCAGGGTCCAGCGATGCGGGGGAACGAAGCCCCACTCGTTCCCCCCTCTGCTCGGCGGCGGCGGCATTCTTACTGTGGGCACCCGGCTGTGGCATCACAGCCAGGCACCCACTGCGCATGCGCGAGCGGTGCCGCGGGCTGTAATTGGCCACGCAGTCATCTGGGACCTGTCACGTGTCCCAGATGACTGACAGGAGGGAGGAGGCAGAGCTGAGCCCTTCCTGCACCGAGGGGAAGTGATGTCACCAGCGCAGGTACTGAAGGAGGCAAGCTATGAGGGACCCCCTAGCAACAGGCATTTAGAGGTGAGTTAAAAAAAAAATTCCAAATGTTTTTTTTTTTTTTTTTTTTTAGGAATTTTAATAATTTTTTTTTTTGAGTGCAACACCACTTTAAAATAGTATGACCCCGAATGGGGTGGTGGGATGATGTGGATGTGCTTCCCATCGATTGCCCCTCTGCAGTTAGGAAAATCCCACCGCTGGGCAAATTGGGAAGCCACAGTCTGCCATTCCTGTGGTGTTGAAGTCAAACACGAATCAAATTAGTAATTTGATTCTTGGCCAACATCAGTATAACATTTTTTGTAAGGAGTATTTAAAGGCTAAAATATAACTTGAGGTCGAGAACTTGAAGTCCTACAGGCTTCTCCCAGTCGCCAAGTACCGCAACGTGGTGACTAGCCTCTGCTCCAGAGTGATGGCTTGCCTCATGCAGGTATCCTGCCTGCTGATATAAGGGGACAGCAATCCCAACAGAAGGTGAAAAACAGGGTCTGTCATCCTAAGAAAATTCCTGAAATCATCAGGGTTATTCCCCCGGATCTCACGCAGCAAAGGCATCTGAGAGAATTGGTCACACTGGAGCAACCAATTCTTGGTCAATGAACTCCTCCTCGCCCTGTTCATGGACTGGGCTCAGGTCTAGGACGAGCACGTACCTGCAAAATGGCTTCAAAATGGTCGGCTGGTCAGAACGACCTAAACAGAAAGCACTAAAATACAGCAAGGCCTATGTGAATCTGGGAGTTGATTATTTTACTGCTTACTTTAACAGACCAAGCTTTCCCGCAGATGTAGCAGTTAGAGGGTTGAGACAAACCATTTAACATGGATAGATTTGCTTATGTTTTTTTTTTTCATTTATGTAAAATGTTTACCCCCAAAGGAAAAAAAAACAGTTTGCTGTAACTGCTTATAAAGTTTAAGCTGGAGTTCAGCTTTAATTTGCTAGTCAAGTTCATCTACAGTGCTTTGAAAAAGTATTCACACCCCTTAAAATGTCCCCCTTTTTGTCATGTTGCAACAAAAAATTTATTGGGATTTTACATGATAGACCAACACAAAGTGGCACATAATTGTGAAGTGGAAGGAAAATAATAAATGGTTTTCAATTTTTTTTACAAATAAATATCTGAAAAGTGTGTCGTGCATTTGTATTCAGCCCCCTTTACTCTGATACCCCTAACTAAAATATAGTGGAACCAATTGCCTTCTGAAGTCCCCTAATAAGTAAATAGAATCCACCTGTGTGTAATTTAAACTCAATAGAAATACAGCTGTTCTGTGAAGCCCTCGGAGGTTACTTAGAGAACCTTAGTGAAGAAACAACATCATGAAGGCCAAGGAACACACCAGAAGTTTAAAGCAGGGTTAGTTTATAAAAAAATATCTCAAGCTTTGAACATCTCACGGAGCACTGTTCAATCCAACATCTGAAACTAGAAAAAGTATGGCACAACTGCAAACCTACCAAGACATGGCCGTCTACCTAAACTGACAGGCCGGGCAAGGAGAGCATTCATCAGAGAAGCAGACAAGAGGCCCATGGTAACTCTTGAGGAGCTGCAGAGATCCACAGCTTGGGTTAGAGAATCTGTCTACAGGACAACTATTACTCCACACTCCACAAATCTGGCCTTTATGGAAGAGTGGCAAGAAGAAAGTCATTGTTGAAAGAAAGCCATTAGAAGTCCCGTTTGCAGTTTGCGAGAAGCCATGTGGGGGACACAGCAAACATGGGGAAGAAGGTGTTCTGATCAGATGGGACCAAAATTTAACTTATTGGCCTAAAAGCAAAAGACTGTGAGTGCATGAGTATTTGTGTGCCGTCGTCCCAATAGTGGATATGGGAAGAGCTAGAAACGAAATGTTTGGACTTTAAAGGCAGTCTAAAAGTAGAAAAAAAAAAATATTTAGTTTTAAACATGAATAAAAAAAATATAGATGGTACATATAAATGTATATATTGTTAAAATACTCAATGGAGCTAATAATTATACTGCACCCTGTGCATAGACAGTTCTGACATCTCATTGCATAATATCACAATAGTTATAACCACAACAGAAACCAATAAGCTGAAATTTCTAGCAAACGATCTCCAGGTGACGATGTAGTTATAGGCAAACTGTGAGTCAGGTTATGAGTCCGGGTGCTCAGAGCAAAAAGTAATTTTACCGAAACTTGTGGCAAAATATAAAATATTCCATGGACTCAACATGCTTATCAGCAAATAACTTGGGGTGTCTACTTTCCAAAAATTGGTGATTCGGGGGGTTTTAGAACTGTCCTGGCATTTTATGCACAGCATTTAGAAGCTAATGTTACACATCACCCACTCTTCTAACCACTTGAAGACAAAGCCCTTTCTGACACTTTTTGTTTACATGAAGAAAATTACTTTGAACCCCCAAACATTATATATTTTTTTAAAGAAAAGGCCCTACAGATTAAAATGGTGGGTGTTGCAATTTTTTTCCCACACAGTATTTGCGCAGCGATTTTTCAAATGCAATATTTTTGGAAAAAAAATCACTTTTTTAAATTTTAATACACTAAAATACACTATATTGCCCAAATGTTTGATGAAATAAAAAAGATGATCTTATGCCGAGTACATGGATACCAAACACGACATGCTTTAAAATTGCGCACAAACGTGCAGCGGCGATAAACTGCATACATTTTTAAAAGCCTTTAAAAGCCTTTACAGGTTACCATTTTAGATTTACAGAGGAGGTCTACTGCTGAAATTACTGCCCTCGATCTGACCTTCGTAGTAATACTTCACATGCATGGTGCAATTGCGCGTGAGCACGGGGGGACAGGGGTGCTTTTTTTTATTTTTATTATTATTTATTTTGCTTATTTATTATATTTTTAAACAGTTTCTTTCATTTTTTTTTTATAATTTTTATTATTATCTCAGGGAATGTAAATATCCGCTATGATAGCAATAGTTAGTGACAGGCAGTGTTGGTCATCTTACTTTAAAAAAGTAATTCGTTAAAGAGGTGTGCCCATCAAAAATACTACAAATACTACAAATACTGCAGCTGCTGACTTAAGAATCGGACACTTACCTGTCCCAGGGTCCAGCGATGCGGGGGAACGAAGCCCCCCCCCCTCGTTCCCGCTCCTCTCGCGGCGCCGGCATCCTAACTGTGGGCACCCGGCTGTGGCTTCACAGCCGGGCACCCACTGCGCATGTGCGAGCGGCGCCGCACACCGTGATACGCCGCACAGTCATCTGGGACCTGTCACGTGTCCCAGATGACTGACTGCCGAGGGGAAGTGACGTTTCTAGCCCGGGCTGAGGAAGAGGCAGATTTTGTGGGACCACCTAGCAACAGGGAGAAATGGGTAAGTGAATTTTTTTTTTTTTTATCCAATTATTTTTTAATGTCAGAATTAATGTAAATACACATAATGTTGTCATTTTGGGGGAAACACCACTTTAAGTTACAAATTACTTCTCCCAAAAAGTAATTGCGTTAGTAACTCAGTTACTACATTGGAAAAGTAATTAGTTACGCAAAGTAACTGTGACTTTTTTTTAATATTCTATAGATGGGACTAGCGAAGGAAGTGAATGTCGCCACCTCCATCGGCGAGATTGACACCTCGCGAGCCCCGTCGCCTGGTATGGATTTATAGGGGAACCCTTACGCCAAAAAAACGGTGTGGGGGTCCCCCCAAGGTCCATAGCAGACCCTTATCCAAGCATGCAGCCCGGCAGGCCAGGAAAGGGGGTGGGGACAAGTGAGCGCCCCTCTTAAACCGTACCAGGCCGCGTGCCCTCAACATGGGGGGGTGCTTTGGGGAAGGGGGGGCCCTGTGGCTGTCAAGATAAATAAACCCGTGCTGCAGCTGAATGGTGTACCTGCTAAGCAAATGATGGTTATCAATAAAACAAACATTACAGTATAACATACCATACCTGCAAAGCAAATACAATGAAACATAGTAAAAATAAAACAGAGAGAGAACAATAGATATAGAACAATAGTGAGCGAACAGTAAAGCAGACAGTAGAGAGCGAACATAAGAGAGAGAATAGAGAAAGAGAAGAAAAATACAACCACAACTATTTTTGGATTTTTTATTTTATATTTTTTTTGTGTTTTTGTGTGTTTTTTTTTTTCACTTTTATAAAAACTGTAAAAAAACTGTAAATTGAACGTTGTAGATTAGGGTATCTCAAAATGTGATGGCCATCACATCTTTCGAGACCCTGTGTACGTGTGCCTAGGACTGTGTCGTTCTGTGTCATTTGAAACAGTCACTGATGCAGAGACCAGGTTGGTCAGGACAGGAGGGACAATAAAAGCGGAATTCATGCCTAAATCCGTGTTTACTGCAGACACAACATCTTCTTTGGGGTGTTCTTTGGGTAGGGGTACCAGGGAGGACATAAGGAAAATGCCTCTCATGCAGCCGGCTCACTGCATTTGGATTGGGAAGTTGGGCCAAAGCACCGTCTGGAAACAGAAGGGCTGTGACAATCTCTTTCTGGAATTTAAGGAAGGATCCAGCCTATCCTGAAGCTTTGTATAGCACAAAAGCGTTCAGCAGAGCCAATTGAAATAAATATACAGACACTTTTTTGTACCAGCGTCTGGCTTTTACAGGCAATTAGGTACGGCACCAACAAGTGATCGTTAAGGTCCACCCCTCCCATATTAAGGTTGTATTCGTGGACACAGAGGGGTTTCTCCACAACACCAGTCGCCGTAGCAATTTGGACTGTCGTATCTGCGTGAAGCGAGGACAGAACGAAAGTCGGGAGTCGGGATTCTACAAGCCGTTGGGGGAAGCCCCGGCGATTAGATCGCATGGTGCCACATGCGCCAATTCCATAAACAAAAAGGTGACTAAAGCGTGGCACGCTCGTGTAATAATTGTCCGCGTACAAGTAGTACTCCTTTCCGAATAAGGGTGACACCAAGTCCCACACAATCTTACTAGCACTCCCTATGTATTCTGGGCAGTTCTCTGTCTCAACGTGACTATCTTTTCTCTCGTAAACCATAAAACTATATGTATAGCCTGTTGCCCTGTCACAGAGCTTATACATCTTGACCCCGTATCTGGCACTCTTGCTGGGAAGATACTGTTTGATAGACAAGCGGACAGAAAACGTAATCAGGGACTCATCAACGCAGACAACTTGATTGGGAGTAAACAAGGCTGCAAACTGTTGGTTGAAGTAGTTTACAAGGGGCCGAATTTTGTAGAGCCAATCAAATCCAGGGTGACCCCGAGGACGGCAGAGTTCATTGTCCCTAAAGTGCATGAACCACAAGATCTGCTCGTATCGTGCCCTGGTCATGGAGGCAGAGAACATGGGCATATGGGGAATTGGGTCACTGGACCAATATGACCGCAACTCACTCACTAGTTATGCCCATGCGAAGGGATAGGCCCAGAACGGTCTTAAGTTCGGAAACTGTAATTGGTTTCCAATCTCTGGCAAGGGTCAAATGGGGATTAGCGGCGATGAATTGACCAGCATACAAATTGCTTTGGTCCACAATAGATCTATAGAGATCTTCGGTTAAAAACAGCAAATAAAAATCAAGTGACGTAAAATCAATTGTTTCCACCTGAATTACGGGTTGGCCAGTGAATGGGGAAAGTACAGGTGCTGCAGAAGTGGTGGGCTCCCAATTAGGATTGGCGAATGCAGCAGGAAGTGCACTTGACGGTCCTGTGTTTGTCTTCTTCTTGGTGGCAGAGGACACTACTCGTGCTTGCCACCTCGCCAGCTTGAACTGCACTTATGGGACTCACCACGTCACCAAGTGTTACTGCAGTGCTGGATGTACGACCAGGATGTACTAGGCCGCTGGTGCTTGCCAGTTCACCAGAAGGATGAGCGGCGCTAGTACTGGCTCTCTGCTCCATACGAAGGAGCTGCGGTTCTTGCACCTCAACGACAGCAGAAGAACGGGATCTGGTACCCCTGACCTTGGCAGGGATCACAACTCTGTCGTCAGAGCTATCTGTCAGGGTGCCGTTGTTGTCTACAGGTTCGTATTCTGAGCCTGAATCTGACAGATGAGTGACTTCCTCTTCACCATCTGTCATGCTCAGAAGCGTGTAGGCCTCTTCACTAGTTTACCTTCGATTGTACAGTTTGGTCTCTTAATTTACTGGTACACTAGTGAGACTCACAAGAAAAAAAACACCTCCCTGTCAGTGACTGCTTCAAATGCTACAAAAACACATAACTGCAGCGTTCGCAGAGTCAGGCCTGATCCCTGCAAACGCTAACAGTTATGTGTTTTTGTAAGTGACAGTGATCGATTGATACTGCACTTGGGTGGGCTGGGCAGAGGGGCTAAACGCAGGTGCTAGCAGGTATCTGGGCTGATCCCACTGACGCTGCATTTTTGGGAACCCTAAACTGCTGGGGACGCTAATATAGATCTGATCAGATCAGATATTGATCCGTTCAGACACTATACTACTAAAGGTAGGTGTATGGTGCATGCGTGGGTGTTAGCGCTACTGGCACTAATCTGACGCTGCCTGGGGCAACGCAGACCCTATCTGATGCTAAAACCTAACTTTGATCACCCGCCGGGTGATCAGGGGGTTAAACTATTATTGGGTGATATACAGTGGGTGCCCTGACACTATAAAAAATAAACTAGCTAAACTGCGTCACCCGTGACACTTATACAGTGATCACTGGGGATGGGGTGATCAAGGGGTTAAACCTTTATTAGGGGGGCCCCTAGACCTATCTGGGCCTAAGACTAATTACCCTAACACTGATTTTTGTCACTAATGACACCAGTACAGCAATCAAAAAAAATCTGAATGCTGCACTGTGTGACACAGTGACAGGGGGTGAAGGGGTTAACTGGGGGGGGGGGTGTGATCGGGGGGTGAAATGTGCGCCTACATGACCTGGTGTCAGTGTAGTGTTGGTGCACTTACTATTAGATGTTATCTCTCCTCAGTCTGGAACGGAAAAGACTGACACGAGGAGAGATGACATCACTTCCCCTGTCAGTGTTTACAGTTACACGACAGGACGGATCACCAGGTCCAGGCCAGATTTCATTGGCCTGGGCCTGGAGATTGATTGGTTCCTGATTGAATGCGATCATTGCCGCTGGCCGCGCGCGCAACGTATAGCTTCAACGATTCGCGCAGCTGGACTAACCTGCCGCAGTATAGCTGCGGCGGCTGGTCCGGAACCGGTTAAGCATTGTCCTGCCTGCAACAAAATCTGCTATTTCTGACAGGATCTCAAGTTAATTAACTTTGCAATAGCTTAAAAAAATTATTGGCCTAAAAAAGTATCCAGTAAGGCATGAACCCAATCACACTGAAAATTACATTTAGTGTTTACATACCATTTAATATCTATACTATTTTAAAATGTTTGTCTAATGATTTCATTTCATCTACATCAGCCTTTTCAACATATTTATCCTCATGAAACCCTTCAAAACATTTTAGGATTTCGGGGAAGCTCTGAAATCATTTTCTTCATCTACAGCTTGCGGAAGATTAGAGTGATCAGTGAATTGTAAATATAGCAATAAATATGTAAATATAACAAACGACGAAACAGGATGGCATACTAAATAACTGACATTACAAAAAAACAGTAACTTTTCATTTCTGCTCATTGCAAAACTCCAATGCTGCATTCGTGCTCACGGCAAAACTCTGCATTGGTGCTCTCAAGGCTTTCCTCGAGACCTCACGTGTTAAGCTCCTGAAGTCTCTCATGATGTTCTCACTATTTTTGGTGCCTGTCTGTGGACTGGATATATTTCTGTAACTAACGTCTCCTGAGCTGGATACACTTTTCCAAATGAGGTCTAACTAAAGATCATTATGAGGAAATCAGGTCCTCCTTTCTTCTGCTGGTGACTTCTCTAATGAAACACCCACAAATTCTATTCGGTTTCTCCACTGCCATGCCGTACTGTTTTCTTATTATACATTCTAAAATAGGCATCCCCAAATGTATTGCTGTACCCCCAATATTATACGCTATTAGAGGATTCTTTGTCCCAAGGCACATTATTTTACATTAAAGTGGTTGTAAACCCTTACAAACCACTTTGGCCTACAGATAAGCCTAGATTAAGGCTTACCTGCAGGTCCAATAAATATCTCCTAAACCTACACGGTTTAGGAGATATTTAGAAAAAAACAGGCACCGCTGTCTACGGCACATCGCACTGTCTACGGCGCATGCGCCGTAGACAGCGGCACGCAGGCGCACTGAGCATGCCGGAGATCACGTGGATATGCCGCTCTTGGCGGCTCCCGTGCGCATGCGCGGGAGTGACGTCATCGTGACTCCAGCGAATGACAGCGCTGGAGCAGCGAGAACCGGAAGTCACTCAGGGATTGATGGCGGCGGAGGAGGACGTGGACGAGGGTCGCTTCGGGGGCTTCGTTCTCAGGTAAGTTATTCATAATGAGCTAGTATGCTAGGCATACTAGCTCATTATGCCTTTGCCTTGCAGGTTCCGTTTTTTTTTTGTTTTTTTTTTAAAGGAAGCTTTACTTCCTCTTTAAGATATGTGTAACTGCAGTTTTCACTGCTTTGATCAATCTGTCAGTAGGGCAAATCATGTTTCATGTTAGCAACACTGTGCCATCAGCAAAAATATTCATGCCCCTTACCCACCAACCCTTTAGGTACATTGAAAAAGTATTTATACCCCTTGAAATTTTCCACATTTTGTCATGTTACAATCAAAAACATAAATGTATCACTTCCAGGGGTGCACTGCCACAAGGGGAGCCCTCTCAGCACCTCGGCCTCACACCTGGTACGAGAGAACTAGTACAGAGCCTCGTGGTACACCATTAGTGGATGGTCTTTGTTCCAAATTAACTCAATTTAGAACTACACTCTATCTAACTTTTAGTCAACTGTGTACCCAATAAACCACTTAAGGGTTACCACTTCCCAACCACGCTATAGCTGAATGATGGCTACAGTGCGTTTGGCCAGTTCTTGAAGGGTATCAATAGAAGTCCTCCCAGAACCCCATCCGCTGCACCCCTCTTTCGGTGCACATTACGCATGCTCTATGACTGCTGTGTCCCAGCTGATCATGGATCGAGGTAAAGGGCCAAAACACAGCAGTTCTTTACCATGTCACAGCTGTGTCCAGTTACAGCTGATCATATGTAAACAGACTTTCTAATTAGCAGTCCTTTCCTACCATACTGTGTCTCTGGAAGGAAAGAAGTTAACCGGCAAGGCTGTCAGGACATTGTTCACACACTGATAATCAGGGCACTGATTATCAGTGCAGCCCCATCAGTGCCGTCTATCAGTGCCTCCCCATCAGTGCCGAGTATCAGTGCAGCCTCATCAACACCCCTATTAGTGAAGACAAAAATAGCTTATTTGCTAAATTTTATACCAGAAACCAAGAAAAAACATTTTTCCCTGTCATTTTTTTGTTTAGAAAAAATAAAAAAGTGGTGATTAAATACCACCAAAAGAAAGCTCTATTTGTGATAAAAAATGTCATATGGGTACAGTGTTGCATGACTGCACAATTGTCATTCAAAATTTGACAGCACTGAAAGCTGGAAATTGGCTTGGTTAGGAAGGGGGTGAAAGTGCCCAGTAGGCACGTGGTTAAAGTAGTAATAAACCCAAAAACAAAAATGTAATATATTAACATCTACTTCCAACCCAAAAACCAGGAGCCTCCATACCTTCCAGACAACCATACACCGCAAACCAGAAACTTACACCAAGGACACAGGAGAAAACCTCACCTCTCTACCAACCAGTAAGCTCATGGAGGACAGCCATTCACTTGCTACACCCAACAATTTACCTCCTGCCGAGGAACGTCTACCTACGTTTTTTTTTAGGTTCAAGCCTCCTTCCAACCAGACCCTCCAAAAGAAAACACACTGGAGAGGGTGCAGGGGAAGAGAAGGTAAACCCAAGCCCACATACCAGAAAGCCCCAACTATATTAAAAATCCTAAACCTATTATCCCACATACTCACTCTGCATGAAACTACCCTACTTACACGAGGCCTAATGTTTGCACCCACCATACAACCCAACACTTTTCAGCTATTTAAAGACTTGAATAAATTCATCCGCAACCTAACAGTAAAACCCTTTTATAGCATAAAAGCTACTAAAAAGGAATCCCCCCCCCAAGCAGAGAATACCAACCCCACCCCCACAAACAACCTCATCATTGACAAAGAGATCACCCTGGAAATATTAGATGAGCTGAACCAGGAAGGAAACAGACCCTCCCTGAACCCAGATTACCCAGAACTAGATGCTCTCCTGTTCACCCATCATCTCATAACCCCCCCCCCCCCCCCCCCCCCCCCCCCCCCCCCCCCCGTAAAGCACACTACCTTTCGGCCCTTGTCCAACTTCTATCCTACACAATCCAAAGGACAATGCCTAGAAACTTTATATTGCATGGTCTATTCAGACTTACTATTGATGTGCCAAAAAGATCCACATTGCCATACCAGACACAACCTCACACACCCTGAAAGACTATCTCTTAACTCTCTCCAAACACAGGAAAACATCATCATCGAACCAGCTGATAAAGGGGGTAGCATTGTGCTCCAAGACAAAAGTGAGTACATCCAGGAGGCCATGAGACTGCTGGGAGGCTCACACGCATGCATGAAACTGACAAATGACCCATTATCTGATTTCACTATGGAAGCCACGGTCTTAATGAACCAAGCACTCACAGACCACATTATTACCAAAAGTGAAGCATCATTTCTAGTCAAAAAAATACCACCACATACCTTACTTTTATCATTTACCCAAAGTACATAAAGTACTACCAACCCCCCGTGTGGACCCATAGTACCCTCTATGAACAGTATGACAAGTGGGTTCTCCCAATACGTGGACTACTTCCTGCAACCACTCGTATCTGACTTACAATCCTACATCATAGATGGAATACACCTGCTCGAGTTACTAGGCCCATATTGATGGGAACCTACTTACTCCTGGCTCTCCCTAGACATCCAATCATTGTACACCTCTATCCCCCGTGACATCGGTATGCAGGCTATACAACATTTTCTGATAGAAGACACATCCATTCACCCAAACCAAACACAGTACATCCTGGACACCACACTGTTCTGTCTAACACACAACTTCTTCCAGTTTGAAGACTACTATCTCCAAACTCATGGCACAGCCATGGGAACAACACTTTGCTCCCTCCTAAGCAAACCTAACCATGAGTTACTGGAAGTCACAATACATATGGGCCAATAATCCCTTCATGTCCAATACAGGCGGTCCCCGGGTTACAAACATCCGATTTACAAACGACTCCTACTTACAAACAGGAAGTGAGAGGAAGTCTCCCCCTAGGAAAGGAAATTCACTCCTGTAAGAGTTATCATGGGAAAATGTCTTCACTAAAGCTTTATCACCAATCCTTGCTTCCACAACAACCCAACATTTTCAAAATCCAATTGTCATAGGGACAGAAAGGTAGATGAAATCTTCGGAACAGGGGCACAGACAGCAAAACAAATAATACAGGGGTGTTAATCATCCCATATGCTACCCAAAAAATTTTTTTTTTTGGCTGGAGCTACACTTAAAAAATGTACCTGTTCCGACCTACAAACAAATTTGACTTAAAGAGGAGCTCCACGTGTTTTTTCGTTTGTTAAAAGTCAGCAGCTACAAAAAGTGTAGCTGCTGAATATTAACCACTTAAGGACCAAGCCTCTTTTTGAGATGTGTTGTTTACAAGTTAAAAAACATTTTTTTTTTTTGCTAGAAAATTACTTAGAACCCCCAAATATTATACATTTTTTTTCTAACACCCTTGAGAATAAAATGGTGGTCAGTGCAATACTTTCTGTCACACCGTATTTGTGCAGAGGTCTTACAAGCGCACTAATTTGAATTAAAAAATAAGACAACAGTAAAGTTAACCCAATTTTTTTTATATTGTGAAAGATAATGTTACGCCCAGTAAATTGATACCCAACATATCACGCTTCAAAATTGCGCCCGCTCGTGGAATGGCAACAAACTTTTACCTTTAAAAATCTCCATAGAGGAGGTCTAGGACTAGAATCATTGCTCTAGCTCGAGGCGATACCTCACATTTTCATATGCGAGCGCTTCTCGCGTATGCGTCCGCTCCTGCACGCAAACTCGGTGGGACAGGGCGCGTTTACATTTTTTTTATTATTATTTATTCTACCTTTTTATTTTTATTTTTACACTGTTTTTTTAAAAAAAAATAATTCACTTTTATTCCTATTACAAGGAATGTAAACATCCCAAGTGACATTTTGACATCGCTTCCGCCCTGCATTGTTATGGAGATGGGTGGGGGCCATCTTCCCCTCACTTGTCTCCATGCCCAGCAAGGGTGAAGATCCGATCGCCTCCGCCGCTGCCGACGGCTCTGGTGCTGCGGGAGGCCCTCTCCCATTGCCAATAAAAGTGATCTCACCGCGAATCCGCCGCAGAGACCACTTTTATCTGAAACCGGGGATACCGGGGTTATGGCAGCTAGCTACTGCCAAAACAACGCTATCCCCCTTCAAAGTAAGGACGTATATCGGTGTGCGGCGGTCTGCAAGTGGTTAGTAAACAGACACTTACCTGTCCCACGTTCCAGCGAAGCGGGTGCCCAGAGCCTCGCTCCTCTCCCCTCCTCTCCGCCGGCACATCATAGCAACTGTGGGCACCCGGCCGTGACAGCTTTCGGCTTCACGGTTGGGCGCGCACTGCGTATGCGCGAGTCGTGCTGCACTCTGCTAGTGGCCAGGCAATCTTCTGGGACCTGTGAAGTGTCCCAAAAGATTGCACAGAGGGAGGGGCCGTCTAGGGGGAGAGGAGGAGTCACCCAGGTGTATAAGAGCAGGAAGGAGGAAGTGGGACAGGAGGTCCCACTCTAAACTAGGTAAAAACTTTCCCCCCAAAAAATGACATGTCAATTGTGGCATGTCAGGGGGCGAGGAGTACTTAAAGCGGAAGTTCCACTTTTTGGTGGAACTCCGCTTTAAGAACAAACCTACAAACCTACAGACCCTATCTTGTTTGTAACCCAGGGACTGCCTGTATCATTGTGACAGACCTAGCCGGGACACAGGCTGTTGGAGGGGACTGAATGCGAGCCGATTACCTTGCGATTATGGGCCCTGGCAACAGTGCTCTTTGAGCTGCAAGCCTGGGACCCCTGAGCTGGTGTTACTTGGATTCAGGTCCATGCTGGCCCCCCAATACACATAGAATCTGTATGTGTATTTGGCATATTAGCAGGAGATGCTAATGTCATGAACTCCAGACAGCCTGTCTGTTATGTAATTGAGTATAGTCTGGCTTGACACAGATTCTAAAGAATATTTCACCTATTGTTGTATGTGCTAATTAACCCTGCAATTGAATGAAGGAGTCCAGTGTTGATTAAGATAATTAGCTCATGCTAATTAAGTTAGGTCTTAGTCATCTGGCTGTATAAAATTGTGTGACATGTCAAATAAAGATCAGTCCATGTTGGCACCAAGCAAGTGTTGTCTCGTTTGGTGCTTGGGAGCGGTTTGATTATCTTATACCTATATCCAGACTGAGAGGAAGTGATTAATGACGAACGCACTCAAGAGGAGTGTAGGGACGTTTCGTCACAATCATCTTTTACGGTTGTTACATTGACGACGTAACACAATGACATAGAGAAGTTCGTCGCCCACTGCAACAACAACAATATGAGCTCAGCCTTCACCTCAGTACAAGACAACACACACCTAGCATTCCTGGACCTAGACCTATACCACAAAACCGGCCACATCTATGCCAAGAATCACAGCAAACCAACTGCAAGAAATTCCTTCTTACACTACAACAGCTGCCACCTTCCTCGCGGGCTCAATAATATTCCTAAGAGCCAATTTTGCCATCTCAGACACAACTGCACAAAACAATCCGACTACAAGATTCAAAGCAAACCCCTCTAACAAAAATTCCTAGAAAAAGGGTACCCACCCAACTCATCGAAAACACATATACCACATATATAAACCCAGACACTCCAGCTGACAGAGATGAAAATGCAGCAAAAGTAATCTGCTTCACTTCCCAGTTCCACAACAAACACAGAAACATGGACCACATGGAAGAGGGGGTAGGATGCAGACGTGAGCAGAAAGGCAATCAGACAGAGGTGCAGAGGCAAACAGAGAGGGTGTTTGGGAAACAGACGTTAGAATAGGGGGGGATTGTTGCGCATAGTCTAGTTGGGGGTGGGAGTGCAGTTGTGAGCAGAAAAGGGGGTTGGGTGCAACTTCTACCCCAGAAATCTTACCCCCAAAGGGGGTAAGAAGGCAGTGTGTACAGGGAGGGGAGATAGTGTAAAAGGGGAGTGGGAGTAGTTATGAAGCCAAGCCCAATATTTATCATAATTAAACTACACCCACTTTTGCCACAGCTACGTGCGCACCGCAGGTTGCTGTCTCCCTAATATGTCCCTCATTCTCAAGTCCAAAAGTTGGGAGGTATGCTTATGGTACAGTAAAAAAATTCAGTCAGATTATTCTGACATGATCTGCCCTCAGGAAATCATTGCTGCTGTGGGTCCAGCAAGCTGTGTGTTTTTAATGATTGCATCAATTTTACCACTGACAATGTTAAACTCACTGGACTGTATTTCCCAGCTTCTCCTTTGCTACTCTTCTTGTGGATAGGTACAATAATGGCTATTCATCAGTCACGAAGGACCTTCTCAAGTTAGAAGGGAATAATTAAAAAGATTAGTTAATGGTCCAACAACTCATTTTTTATCATCCAACACTGCAAGCCTCTGGCTCTCCTAAACCATACAGAAGCTTGTCTCCATCCAGGAAAGGCCTTGTTTTAAAGTACAATTACACTGCTTGTTATGCAGACTACAACTTCCTGTGTTATTACTTAACTACAAGTAGGTTTTTTTTTCTTTGGCAATATTATTATCTTATGCCCTGAACCAAGTATGTTACTAAAGTTAATTCCTCAAACAACAAATATCCAGCACCAGGGCTGATTTAACCACTTCAATACTGGGCACTTATACACGTTCCTGCCCAGACCAATTTTCAGCTTTCAGCGCTGTTGCATTTTGAATGACAATTACGTGGTCATGCTACACTGTACCCAAACAAAATTTTTATCATTTTTTTCCCACAAATAGAGCTTTTTTTTGGTGGTATTTGATCACCTCTGGGATTTGTATTTTCTGCTAAACAAATAAAAAAATATTGAAAATTTTGAAAAAAATGTCTCTGTTACAAAACTTTGTAAAAAAGTAAGTTTTCTCCTTCACTCCTTCACTGATGGGCACTGATGGGGCTGCACTGATGGGCACTGATAAGTCGACACTGATGGGCACAGATGAGGTGGCACTGATGGGCACTGATGATGGGCACTAATATGCGGCACTGATGGGGCACTGATAGGGGGGTTGGGTGCAACTTAACACTGATGGGCACTGATATGCAGCACTGATGGGCACTGATAGGCAGCACGTATGGGCACTGATAGGTGGCACTGATGAGCACTGATAGGCAGCACAGATGGGCACTGATAGGTGGCACAGATGGGCATGGATGGGCACTGATAGGTGGCACTGTACACTAAAAAAATGGTACTGATGGATGCCAATCAGTGCCAAACAATAATGCCTGCCAATCAGTGATGCCCACTGTGGGCACTAATTGGCATCCATTGTGGGCACTGATTGGCACAGATGTGCCCATTGTTGGCACTGATTGGCATCCCTGGTGGTCTAGGGTGGCATACCTGGTGGTGACTAGTGGTGGTATCCCTGGTGGTCCTAGTGGCATCCCTGGTGGTCCAGGGTGGGCATCCTCGAGGGGCTGCACTGATAATCCATCAGCACAGACCCCCCCCCCCAGTCAGAGGAGCGGCCGATCGGCTCTCCTCTACTCATGTCTGACAGACGCGAGTGAGGAAAAGCCAATCACCGGCTCTTCCTGTTTACACTGTGATCATGCATGATTGGACACGGCTGATCACAAGGTAAAGAGTCTCCGTCAGAGACTCTTTACCTAGATCGGTATTGCGGGGTGTCAGACTGACAACCCGCAACAACGATCACCGTGATCAGTGCACATCTGTGCCATCAATCATCAGTGCACATCTATGCCATCAGTCATCAGTGCACATCTGTGCCGCCACATCTGTGCCATCAGTGCACATCTGTGCCATCAGTCATCAGTGCACATCTGTGCCATCAGTCATCAGTGCACATCTGTGCCCCCACATCTGTGCCATCAGTGATCAGTGCAGATATGTGCCATCAGTGATCAGTGCAGATCTGTGCTATCAGTGCAGATCTGTGCCATCAGTCATCAGTGCACATCTGTGCTGCCTCATCAGTGCACATCTGTGCCATCAGTCATCAGTGCACATCTGTGCCACCACATCTGTGCCATCAGTGCACATCTGTGCCATCAATCATCAGTGCACATCTGTGCCATCAGTGATTAGTGCACATCTGTGCCATCTGTCATCATGATGGCACATCTGTGCCATCAGTCATCGGTGCACATTTGTGTCATCAGTGCACATCTGTGCCGCCCCATCAGTGCAGGCTTAGCAGCACACACCTGTGCAGGCTCATCACCACCAACAACAACAATGTCTAAAAAAGTATTTTCCGCTGAGGAGGCGTACCAAATTCTTAGTGTGGCCGGCGAGAGCAACAGGGAGCTCTCTACTTCAGATTCCTCTTCAAATTTGGTTTCTGAGTCTGATGTAAATTATGAGCCAGTCCTAAGCAGTGGAACACTGGCAGACTCAGAGGAGGAAGATATTCTACCCACCAAACGAAGGCGTACTGATGGATGCCAATCAGTGCCAAACATTAATGCCTGCCAATCAGTGATGCCCACTGTGGGCACTAATTGGCATCCATTGTGGGCACTGATTGGCACAGATGTGCCCATTGTGGGCACTGATTGGCATCCCTGGTGGTCTAGGGTGGCATACCTGGTGGTGACTAGTGGTGGTATCCCTGGTGGTCCTAGTGGCGTCCCTGGTGGTCCAGGGTGGACATCTTTGAGGGGCTGCACTGATAATCCATCAGCACAGACCCCCCCCCCCCCCCAGTCAGAGGAGCAGCCGATCGGCTCTCCTCTACTCATGTCTGACAGACGCGAGTGAGGAAAAGCCAATCACCGGCTCTTCCTGTTTACACTGTGATCATGCGTGATTGGACACGGCTGATCACAAGGTAAAGAGTCTCCGTCAGAGACTCTTTACCTAGATCGGTATTGCGGGGTGTCAGACTGACAACCCGCAACAACGATCACCGTGATCAGTGCACATCGGTGCCATCAATCATCAGTGCACATCTATGCCATCAGTCATCAGTGCACATCTGTGCGGCCACATCTGTGCCATCAGTGCACATCTGTGCCATCAGTCATCAGTGCACATCTGTGCCATCAGTCATCAGTGCACATCTGTGCCCCCACATCTGTGCCATCAGTGATCAGTGCAGATATGTGCCATCAGTGATCAGTGCAGATCTGTGCTATCAGTGCAGATCTGTGCCATCAGTCATCAGTGCACATCTGTGCTGCCTCATCAGTGCACATCTGTGCCATCAGTCATCAGTGCACATCTGTGCCACCACATCTGTGCCATCAGTGCACATCTGTGCCATCAATCATCAGTGCACATCTGTGCCATCAGTGATTAGTGCACATCTGTGCCATCTGTCATCATGATGGCACATCTGTGCCATCAGTCATCGGTGCACATTTGTGTCATCAGTGCACATCTGTGCCGCCCCATCAGTGCAGGCTTAGCAGCACACACCTGTGCAGGCTCATCACCACCAACAACAACAATGTCTAAAAAAGTATTTTCCGCTGAGGAGGCGTACCAAATTCTTAGTGTGGCCGGCGAGAGCAACAGGGAGCTCTCTACTTCAGATTCCTCTTCAAATTTGGTTTCTGAGTCTGATGTAAATTATGAGCCAGTCCTAAGCAGTGGAACACTGGCAGACTCAGAGGACGAAGATATTCTACCCACCAAACGAAGGCGTTCTGGTGAGGAGACAGTGGCATCCACCAGCACCGTAGTGCTATCCACCATTACCGCAATACCTCGGCAAGAAAGGAAAAGTACTAGTGGCATGTCACCTCAGCCCCAAAGGGTTAGGGGAAAGGATCCATGCCAGCCTTCCCTATTCCCCTTCAGAACCCCTTGTGGCTTCCTCCTAACTCAGGAGAAGCTAACATTCCCCCTTTCACTGCTGTCAGGGCTGGGCTCAGCCATTCCTTCTCAGAGCTCTGTGCTCAGTTGTCAGTTAATTGCCAGCACTCTTCATTTCACAGTGAATCACCTGGTCTTCATTTCCTGCTCGTCGGCTAGCTGTGCTAGCTTTTTAAACTGCATGGATCAGATATTCTGTGTCTTCGCCTGTCTTTTTGTGTGAAAGACTTTTGCTTGCTCTACAGTGGCCCCGACCCATGGGTTTACGTCCATTGCAATGTTTTCTTGGCTTTGCCAATTATTTTAACTTCTGGTCTCTGGTCAAATCCCTGTCTGATATGACCAGAAAGGATGGTAACCCACAGAATTGGTCTCCGGATTCCATTAATGCCTTTGAGCGTCTCAAGGCTGCCTTTGTTTCTTCTCCTGTGTTGGTACATCCTGATCCTACGGTACCTTTTATCCTTGAGGTTGATGCATCTGAGACTGGAGTTGGTGCCCTGCTGTCTCAACGTCTTTCCTCTGAGAGTGCTATGCATCCTTGTGGCTACTTTTCCAAGAAATTGTCTCCTGCGGAATGCAATTATGATATTGGGGACAGAGAGTTGTTAGTGATCATTTTGCCCTTAAAGAATGGATGCATCTCTTCGAAAGTAGAAAAAAGCATAAAAAAACTAAAAAAAACAATAATTTGTTGCGCTTAAAATATTAACTATAAGCAAGGGTGTGTTGTATACAGGAGGGAAGAGGTTAAAAAAGTGTCCAGGGATAGGGCACCGATAAAAAATAGTAGCAGCAGTAAGTCAATAAACAGTTATTTGGAGAGTGACTCTTGATGTAAATTCAATTGGTTGAAAAGGGGTGTCTGTAGCCTGGGTGTATAACCTCAGGGAAATGTAACTGGCACAAAAGAAGGAGGCAGCATGCTGAAGGGTAGAAACACCTTTAGGAGGAATACAAGAACAGAAAACAGGCAGCGCCAACCTAAGTGCAGTAGTGTAACACACGTTTTTAATTGTAGTAAAATGCACTCACTCTGAGTAGCATAAAAACAGGCACATCATAATGAGGTCCAAATGGACAGCAGGATGGACAGCAAGGCTCCACAGGGGATGATCCTCACACGCTGTGTGGTCTTGTCTGGTGGCGCCGGTGGCTTCCAGTGTCCCAGGCAAGAGCAGGCAGGGCGCAGTGGATATCGTCAGTCTATGGAGTCCCAGGTCCTTCATCAGGCATAGCGATCCTTCGTCTTGGAAATGGTAAAGAAGGGAAAGGCAGGACGGACGGGCCAATCAGATCATAGCATCACCCTGTCAATAGTTTACTGTGACTTATTTGCTCTAGGGGGCCGGAAGGCGGGGTTTGGACTTGGATAGGTTATAGAGTCTTATCAGTCATTGTATTTGAAACGAAACAGAGAGAGAAGCTAGAAATGGTAGTAATATGTACACACAAAAAAAGGTGAAACAGATGGAGCGCACATGGATATGTAATAAGAGGAAGAGTGATATGGTATAATCCTTTAAAAAGTCATTTTTGGGACTCGTATCACCCACAGTTCAATGGGGCCACAGAACGAGCCAACCAGTCCTTGGAGCAGCTTTTACGTTGCTACATGATCGCAATAACAACTGGTCAGACCTCTTACCCTTGGCGGAGTTTGCTCACAGTAGTGCAGTCAATACCTCTTCCAGATTGTCTACATTCATGGCGAATTATGGTTTCCAATGCCTCCAACGCTTCCAATGCCTGACTCATTTGTTCCTCAGAGCAATCCCGGAGGAGCATCTCTGTGGTCTTCGTTCCACTTGAGTACAGGTCCAAGAGTCCTTGCAACGTGCCAATGATAGGTACCATACCTCCCAACCGCCCCTGAGGCGCAGAGACCATCCCGGAAATCAGTTTCTCCCGGAGTTCCGAGATTCAGTCCCAGAATGCCAGGTGCGGGTTGTCATGGTTCCCGCACGCTGCAAGCAGACACTTTTTTTTAGCAGCCGGCATTTCTCCTCATACACAGTGCAGAGCGGAGTGCACTGAGCCCGTCCTGCCTCCTCCTATGTTTTCCTGAGGAGGCGGGAGCTGCACACAACTCTGCTACAACAACGCGGCTGATCTTAGGTAAGATTTTAGCTGCATAGACTCACTCCCGACAGTCCTCCCAGTGTGCGCCCCGCCATCACCAGCAGCAGACCCCCCCTCCTACTCTGAATGTCCTCTCCCCGCTCAGCCTGAGTCCGCTCTCCAGAGTCCAGTCATGAGCACCTCCCCTGCTCCTGCATCTGAATGTGCTCTCTCTTCTGCCAGGTCTGTAACAATTTCTGTGAGACTTGCAGAGGAGGGAGGCATGAGGGAGAAGGATGGAGCTGGGATAGGATGAGGGGACAAGAAGGATGTAGCTGGGATAAGATGAGGGGGGAGAAGGATGGCACTGGGATGGGATGAGGGGGGAAGGATGTAGCTGGGATGAGGGCGCTGGGATGGGATGGGGGGGGGGAAGGGTGGAGCTGGGATGGGGTGGTGGATGAAGCTGGGATGGGATCAGGGAGAAGGATGGAGCCAGTGTGGGATCAGGGTGGTCGATGGAACCGGGATGGGATCAGGAGGGTGGATGGAGCCAGGATGGGATCAAGGGGAAGGATGGAGCCAGAATGGGATCAGGGGGATGGATGGAGCCGGGATGGGATCAGGGGGATGGATAGAGCCAGAATGGGATAGAGGGAAGGATGGAGCCATGGGTGGGATTGAGGGAAGGATGGACAAGGGATGGGATCGAGGGAAGGATAGAGCCGGGATGGGATCAGGGGGAAGGATGGAGCTGGGATGGGATCTGGGGATGTATGGAGCCGGGATGCGATGGGGGAATGCATAGAGTTGAGAAGGGATCAGGGTGGTCGATGGAGCCGGGGTGGGATCAGGGGGTGGATGGAGCTGGGATGGGATCAGGGGGAAGGATGGGGGGATGGGATTAGGGGGAAGGATGGAGCAGTGATGGGATCGGGGGATGGATGGAGTTGGGATGGGATCAAGATGGTAAATGGACATGCGATGGATGGAGCCGGGATGGGGGAATGAATGGAGCCAGGATCGGGGGTGGCTGGAACCGGGATGTGATCAGGGGACGGATGGAGCCGGGATGAGATCAGGGGAATGGATAGGGTTGGATGGAGCCGGAATGGGATTGGGGTGGTGGATGGAGCCGGGATGGGATTGAGGGACTATATGGAGCCGTACCCTGCATTCTATAGATTACATACTCCTGCCCCCTACGTTCTATAGATTACATACTCCTGTCCCCTGCATTCTGTACATTACACACTCCTGTCCCCTGCATTCTATAGATTACATACTCCTGTTCCCTGCATTCTGTACATTACATACTCCTGTTCCCTGCATTCTGTACATTACACACTCCTGTCCCCTGCATTTTGTACATTACATACCCCTGTCTCCTGCATTCTATAGATTACATACTCCTGTCCCCTGCATTCTGTATATTACACATCCCTGTCCCCTGCATTCTATAGATTACACACTCCTGTCCCCTGTATTCTATAGATTACACACTCCTGTCCCCTGCATTCTATACATTACATACTCCTGTCCCCTACATTCGATACATTGCATACTCCTGTCTCCTGCATTCTATAGATTACACACTCCTGTCCCCTGCATTTTGTAGATTACATACTCCTGTCTGCTGCATTCTATACATTACACACTCCTGCCCCCTGCATGCTGTACAGTACATATTCCTGTCCCCTGTATTCTGTACATTGCACACTCCTGTTTCCTGAATTCTGTACATTACAAACTCCTGTCCCCTGCATTCTGTACATTGCACACTCCTGCCCCCTGCATTCTGTACATGACATACTCCTGACCCCTGCATTCTGTACATTACACACTCCTGACCCCTGCATTCTGTACAATGCACACTCCTGTCCCCTGCATTCTGTACATTACACACTCCTAACCCCTGCATTCTGTACATTACACACTCCTGACCCTGTACTCTGTACATTACATACTCCTGTACTATATACACAATACTGTACATTATATACTTCTTACCAAAGTCTTCATTGTCTCAACAGTTGCTGATTGCTATGCAGTCCCTGACTATTTTAATGAAGTTCTTCGTTAAGGTAGGCTCAAACAAAGCAATCAAAGCATATTTTATAGGTACAAGGAAACCTGGGATTGTTTAACCACATCCTTTGAGCCCCTCCCACTGCTAAGCACTTAGCCACGCCCACATTTTACAGTGGCACGCTGTGTGCCACAGATCTTTTACCTCCTCCAGTGTCCCTCATTCTGAAGCTCAAATGTAGGGAGGTATGAGGTACAGACTCCATACTGACCGCTGATGACTACCTGCGCCTTCCTACTAAGTTGGGGACAGGGTCTGACTGTCATCTCACAAACTCCGACTACATGTCACCTCATTAAAACTGTCACCACGGTTTATTGCGCCTTTCCGTATTCTCCGTAGGATCAACCCAGTGGCGTACACTTTAGACCTTCCTTATAATATGCGTATTTCAAATGTATTTCATGTCTTTTTATTAAAACTTTTGCTATGCAACCACTTCACCACCTTGGTACCACGTCCTCACCCAGTTAATTTTGAGAACCATGAGGAGTATGAGATACAATCTGTCATTGATTCTCATAGGTTCTGTGGGCGCATACAGTACCTGGTTCATTGGAAAGGGTATGGTTCAGAGGAACGCTCTTGGGTCTCATCTTCTGTCCTCCTTTATGCTTTCCATAGATGTTATCCCCTCAAACCTGGTGGTCCTCCAAGGGGGAGGGGTCATTGAGGAGGGGGTCCTGTCAGGGCTGGGCTCAGCCCTTCCTTCTCAGAGCTCTGTGCTCAGCTTTTGGTTAATTGCCAGCACTCTTCATTCCACAGTGACTCACCTGGTCTTCATTTCCTGCTCATCAGCTAGCTCTGCTAGCTATTTAAACTGCATGGATCAGATCTTCTGTGCCTTCACCTTGGTCAACTTATCCAAACCCTCTCTGTGAAAGACTTTAGCTTGGCTGACTTCCCTTCTTGTTCCTGAACCTGTTTGCTGCACCCGACTTCGCTGATCTCTGGACTCCCATTTCTCTGGCTTGCTCTGACTACCCGTCCTGGTTACCGAGCTCTGGCTATGTTTTGACTACTTTTACTCTGTTTATACAATTTTATTAAATAGTGTGATTTTTACTGCAATTCTGTCTCAGTCTGATTCATGGTTCCTGACAACTGCCCAGCCAGAAGTCCAGATGGACATGGAGAATTTTTCCACAATCGATTTCTTTCATTTAATTTTTACAGAGGACCGGCTACAATCAGTTGTGGCCCAGTGCAACCTGTATGCACAACAATTTATTTTGAGTAACCCAACGTCCTATTATGCCTGAGTGGAGAGACCTAACAGTAGAGGGATTTAGGATTTTTTTGGGCCTCACATTCTGTATGGGACTCACCAAAAAAAATGTATTACGTTCGTATTGGTCAACCCATCCCATCCACCACATGCAAATTTTCTCTGCGGTAATGCCCAGAACCAGATATCTTATGATAATGAGGTTCCTACATCATAATGACAATGCTAAGTGCCCTCCCCAAAATTACCCAAATTATGACAAGCTTTATAAAATTCAGCCACTACTAAATTATTTTTCTAAAAAATTCCCCCAGTCGTTTACCCCTGACAAACACATGTGGGTGGATGAGTCACTTGTCAAATTTAGCTGCAGGCTGGGAATCAAGCAATGTATCCCCAGCAAAAGGGCCCGCTATGGAGTGAAAGTGTATGAATAATGTGACCGAGCCACAGGGTACACATATGCCTTCATAGTGTACAAATGGAAGGACACCCAGCTGCATCCTCCTAATTGCCCAGACTACTTAGGATCAAATGGGAAAGTTGTTCGGGAGCTCATATACCCACTACTGGAGAAAGGCTATCACTTGTATGTAGATAACTTCTACACGAGTCTGCCCCTGTTCTGCAACCTTCACCAGAGGAAGACGTCAGCGTGTGGCACTGTTAGAAAGAACAGGAAGGGCTTTCCTCAAAGGCTCGTCAATATGAAGTTAAGCACAGTGGTACCTTCGAGGAGATGTCTCCATTCTTTCAGGGCTAAAATGATCGCCAACAGCTCTCTATCACTGTCTCGTAATTGCACTCCGCAGGTGACAATTTCCTGGAAAAGTAGCCACAAGGATGCATAGTGCTCTCAGAGGCAGGACGTTGCGACAGAAGGGCGCCAACACCAGTTTTAGAAGCATCAATCTCAAGGATAAAAGGTAACATAGGATCAGGATGTGCCAACACAGGAGCAGAAACAAAGGCAGCCTTGAGACTCTCAAAGGCCTTAATGGACTCCGGAGACCAACTCTGTGGGTTACCTTTCCTTTCTGGTCATATCAGTCAGGGGCTTGACCAGAGATGAGAGGTTATGAATAAACTTCTGATAATAGTTGGCAAAGCCCAGGAAACGCTGCAGAGGATGTAAACCCACGGGTCGGGGCAACTGTAGGACTGCCAAAAGTTTCTCTGGGTCCATCCAAAAACCATCAGTGGCAATGACATAGCCCAGGATTTTAACCTGTTCACGATGGAACTCACACTTCTCCAGTTTACAATGGAGATTGTTCTCTCTTAGTTTCTGAAGCACTCGGCAGATATCTCTGTGGTGGCTCTCCAGGGACTTGGAAAATATGAGGATATCGAGATAAACCACCACGCATAACTGCAACAAATCTCGGAGGGCATTGTTAATACGTTCCTGGAAAACTGCCGGGGCGTTACAAACGCCAAAAGGCATTAGGAGGTACTCATAATGGCCTGTTCTGGTATTAAACGCAGTTTTCCACTCGTCACCCTTCTTAATCCTCACGAGATTGTATGCCCCTCTCAAATCAAGCTTCGTAAAAACTTTGTTGCTCCCTTGAGGCGGTCAAATAACTCGGTAATCAACGGAATCGGTTAGGCATTCTTAATCGTGAAAAGATTGAGACCCCTATAATTAATACAAGGTCTCAGTTCACCATTTTTCTTCTTCACAAAGAAGAAACCAGCACCAGCAGGAAACAAGGATTTGCGGATGAAACCTCAAGAAAGTGCAACATACTCCTCCATGGCCTTATCCTCCAAGACCGACAAAGGGTAAACCCGGCCACGAGGGGGTATGGCACCAGCTTGACCTTTGTCAAAGACATCGCTAAAATCACGGTACTCCTCCGGCAGATGATGCCTGTATGAGGTGAAACGCGTCGGGACTCGGTTAGCTGTTACCACTGCGTTACCAGTAGACCATTATATGCTTTTACATGTCGTTTTAAATGTGAGTACCCATTTTTAAATGCTTTGTCAAAATAAATCCCCTATGGTATTACACTATGTGGCTCCATTTTTCTCTTTATCGGTCCCACTAATTTGAGCACTACCAGTGGTATAACATCCATCATCCCTCCCTCCTGAGAGTTCTTTGGATATATCCAGTGAAGGATCTTGTCGTTTGGCACCATCCCCAAGTAGATGCTCCCACGGGTGTAGTGACACCAACTGCCTTTTGTGACTCATACGGCGTAAGCCTATCTGAGTTCACGCTATCTGGTAAGCGCATTCCCAAGAGGTGGTGGACTGCAACAGGCAACTTGCACCAAGTCACCTGTTATATATTTCTCAACGCACCAATGTTGAATTTATGTCACTTTTAGGTGGTGTTTTTTGCTTAGATCACTATTTGTAACACACATTGCTATATGGTTTTGTTTATATGGTGATATATATTCAAGATTTTTCTACTGTCATATTTATTGTATATGTGATCTATGCGATTATGTGATTAGGAGGTCTACAAACCCTTTCCATATATATGATCTTTTGATTCACAATCCATTTGATTTATCATATTTGTTTGTTCACTATTTTTAGTGACACACATTCATATATTAATTTTTATTTTTTGGATACTGTATCATTATTAAGTATCATCACTTTTAGACATTGATTGTTATTTTCGTGCTCTATGAGCGCCGCACTTTTTTATATTTAAATTTTATTCACGAGATTGTATGCCCCTCTCAAATCAAGCTTCGTAAAAACTTTGTTGCTCCCTTGAGGCGGTCAAATAACTCGGTAATCAACGGAATCAACGGAATCGATAGGCATTCTTAATCGTGAAAAGATTGAGACCCCTATAATTAATACAAGGTCTCAGTTCACCATTTTTCTTCTTCACAAAGAAGAAACCAGCACCAGCAGGAAACGAGGATTTGCGGATGAAACCTCAAGAAAGTGCGCCTGCAACATACTCCTCCATGGCCTTATCCTCCAAGACCGACAAAGGGTAAACCCGGCCACGAGGGGGTATGGCACCAGCTTGACCTTTGTCAAAGACATCGCTAAAATCACGGTACTCCTCCGGCAGGGAGGAGAGTGAAGAGGGGCACAGGACCTTGGCTACCTTCTGGAAGCATGTCTCATTGCATTGTGGTGACCAGGAGAGAACCAGCATGGAGAAAATCAAAAGAGGGGTTGTGCCTCTGTAACCAAGGATAACCAATAACCAGCAGATACTTTGAAGAAATAAGGTGAAGAAATAACTTGGAATTGGATTATCTCATGAAGATATTGGAGATACGGGACTGTCTGGGGTACAAAATCACAAAGAATATTGAAATATAATAAAAAGTAATTATTTTATTAACATATAAAAAGTAAAAAAGTGTAAGACACTGTGTACAGCAGTATATAAATCACAAGGTTCAGAGGTTATGCATACAATCCCTATTAGAACACACTATGATAATACACTAAGGCACATAAGTCATGATACTTGTCCAATTGTTCTCGACATGTTTCGCCTAATAAGGCTTCTTCAGGAGACAAGGATAAGATACAGATAAACGAGAATTTTGAAGATATTTTCTTATTCTAAGGTATGCATACAAAATAAAGTATAGTTTAATATATACACAAGACAATGTTATTTATTTGCATTTATGCTGCATTAATGTGTGGTAATGGTTACGTCAAACGGGATCAACAGGCACGTGCACGACCCCTTACCGCCAGTATCAGAGAGTCCATACATGCCCAGATTTCCAAAGGTTAATCAGGGCGGGCCCACAGCAGCGCGTCCCAAACAAGGATTTGCACAGGGTTATGCCAGATGGTCGCAGCCAGAAAGAATGGCAGGAGAACCGTAGGGGGAGAGGAAGAGTCCTATTCTTTTTTTCAATTGGATTATCTCATGGTGAAGAGCCCCTACAGCCATGGACAACGGAACCGTCTCATGAGTCACATGGGCTGTCTCTTGTCAAGAGCCTCAATGGCAAGTGAAGTGTCACGCAGCGGAATCGAGTGCTTTGATACAAAGGCAGCATATGTAGCAGTATAAACTGTGGCCAAAATTTATGAAGAAAAATTACCAATTTTTTTTAACAGAAACAAAGAAAAAATTCATTTTTTTCAAAATTTTCGGTCTTTTTTTAATTTATAGCGCAAAAAATAAAAAACACAGTAGTGATTAAATACCACCAAAATAAATCTCTATTTGTATGAAAAAAAGGACAGCAAATTAATTTGGGTACAGTTTTGAGTAATTGTCATTCAAAGTGTGAGAGCACTGAAAGCTGAAAATTGGTCTGGGCAGGAGGGGTGTTTAGGTGCCCAGTAGGCAAGTGGTTAAATTATAAATTTTACCTTACAATCAGCTAGGCCATGTCTTTTTAACAACATATTTAAAGTAGATCAGTCAGTAAATTGACATGTCTCCATGAATGCATTTCTGATATTTCACAATACAGTGCATCCTGAAAGTATTTACAGCGCTTTACTTTTTCCACATTTTGTTATGTTACATACAGCCTTATTCCAAAATGGATTAAATTGATTATTTTCCTCAAAATTCCACAAGCAATACCCCATAATTGCAATGTGAAAGACGTTTGTTTGAAATCGTTCCAAATTTATAAAAAAAAAAGGGGGGGAAATCCCATGTACATAAGTATTCACAGCTTTTGTCATGACACTCAAGATTGAGCTCCGGTGCATCCTGTTTCCACTGATCATCCTTGAGATGGAAGTCCACCTGTGTTAAATTCAGTTGACTGGACATGATTTGGAAAGGCACACACCTGTCTATATAAGGTCCCATAGTTAACAGTGCATGTCAGAGCACAAAGCAAGCCATGAAGTCCAAGGAATTGTCTGCAGACCTCAAAGACTGTGAATGCCCTTGAGTGGCCCAGCCAAAGTCCAGACTTGAACCTAATTGAACATCTTTGGAGAGATCTGAAAATGGCTGATGCTACACACAAGAATATGGGAAACTGCCCGAAAATACTGTAGGTGTGCCAAGCTTGTAGCATCATACTCAAAAAGACTAATAATCAATTTAATCCATTTTGGAATAAGGCTGTAACATAGCAAAATGTGGAAAAAGTGAAGCGCTTTAAATACCGTATTTATCGGCGTATAACACGCACTTTTCCCCCCTGAAAACAGAGGGTAAATCGTGCCTGCGTGTTATACGCCAATACAGGGGGTCCCCGGGTTACAAACAAGATAGGGACTGTAGGTTTGTTCTTAAGTTGAATCTGTTTGTAAGTCGGAACAGGTACATTTTTTAAGTGTAGCTCCAGCCAAAAAAATCTATTTTTAAAGTTTTTTAGATAACATAGAGAAGGGTTATCACCCCTGTAACATTTGTTTTGCTGTCTGTGCCCCTGTTCAGAAGATTTCACCTCACCTTCTGTCCCAATGACAATTGGATTTTGAAAATTTTGGGTTGTTAGGGAAATAAAGACTGGTGATAAAGCATCAGTGGAGACATCTTTTACCCATAATAACTTTTACAGGAGTGAATTTCCCTTTCTAGGGGTAGATTTCCTCTCACTTCCTGTTGTCTCCCTCCGTTTGTAAGTAGGAGTCGTTTGTAAGTCGGATGTTTTGTAAGTCGGGGACCCCCTGTATATATATATATATATATATATATATATATATATATATATATGTATATATATATATATATATATATATATATATATATATATATATATATATATATATATGTATTGTTTTCTTTTTCTTTTTTTTTACCGATCGGGGGGGGGCAGGGATCGGGCGGTCCGCCTCACTGGGAGGGTGTAGGGCCGGCTGCCCCGCCCTTCCTGGCCCTGGTTCAGAAAATGCTAGCCCCCTCCCACACATCATATCCCCTGCGTCACCCCCGATGCAGGTACCTGTAAGCAGAAGCCGGCCGCTCTTCTTGCTGCTCTCCTCCTTCCGGTCCGGCTTCTCAATTGAGATCTCTTGTGTACCCGGTCATGTGACTCTCCTCTGCTCATTGATGGTCACATGACCGTTCTCCTCCCACTCCACCTTCTCCTCGATTGTAGCTTTTGATTGGAGGAGGAGAGCGGGCATGTGACCCTCAATGAAACAGCAGAGGAGAGTCACATGACCGGGTCCATGAGAGAGCGGCTTTAATTGAGGCACACAGAAGCCCCCATCTACAATGACCGTGACACAGGAGGAGCTTTTCAACCCCTAAAGGTATGCTGGCAGCGCTGTCCCAGGAGGCTTGTACTGTGCATGGATGCTGTGCAGGGGGGTCTGTGTGCTGTGCAGGGGGTCCATGTGCTGTGCAGGGGGTCCGTGTGCTGTGCTGGGGGTCCGTGTGCTGTGCAGGGTGTCCGTGTGCTGTGCTGGGGGTCCGTGTGCTGTGCAGGGGGCTGTGGAAAGTTATTTTTTCCTGAAACTTCCCTCTTAAAATCAGGGTGCGTGTTATACGCCGGTGCGTGTTATACGCTGATAAATACGGTACTTTCCGGATGCACTGTACACTGCAGCAGTACAGTTTAAAAAAAAAATAATAACTTTATTTTTCAGCATTAAAATGCAGTCATTGAGCTCAAATCCATTAACTTTGCCTGGGCTGAGATTATGTCATCAGTTTGCTGCAGGCAGAAGGCTTTTTTCTCTATCCCCAGTGATCATGCTTCAATATTGCAACTTTGTAGCACATCACAAAGTGAACAGGGGTCTGAGCTGTGTCACACATTACAAGCACTAAGGATGGGCCCGGTGCTCGATGCGAACCCACGTTCGCATCGAGCACCGGGCGTTCGCTCGCTCTGCGAGCCCAGAACTATTTTGGCCGCTCGCATCACGTTGGTGTGATGCGCGCGGCCCCGCAATGCATTGCGGCCGGCGCGGCCGACGCAGTGCATTGCTGGCTGATGATTGGCCAAGCATGCACTGTGACCCCGCATGCTTGGCCAATCACAGCCCCGGAAAATCGAAGAGCCATAATTGGCTACAGGCAGGACGCCTGTAGCCAATTACAGCTCAGGGGCTGTAGTACACGCCCCCCCCTATAAAACGCCGCCACGCCGTCTGCGCCGGTCACATGCTGTTCCGGCGCAGATTGAGCAGGCAGATTCTGTGACACTCTGCTGCATTGAGATAGTTAGATAGATTCACTTACAGAGATTGAGTTAGATAGATTCAGTTACAAAGATTGATTGACAAAGAGGGGCTTGTAGTGTGCTCGTGGCAGGCAGGCAGAGCTCCTATATTTTGTTACCAGAAGCACCTATAGGACTTGTAGTGTGTTCGTGGCAGGCAGGCAGAGCTCCTATATTTTGTTACCAGAAGCACCTATAGGACTTGTAGTGTGTTAGTGGCAGGCAGGCAGAGCTCCTATATTTTGTTACCAGAAGCACCTATAGGACTTGTAGTGTGTTCGTGGCAGGCAGGCAGAGCTCCTATATTTTGTTACCAGAAGCACCTATAGGACTTGTAGTGTGTTAGTGGCAGGCAGGCAGAGCTCCTATATTTTGTTACCAGAAGCACCTATAGGACTTGTAGTGTGTTCGTGGCAGGCAGGCAGAGCTCCTATATTTTGTTACCAGAAGCACCTATAGGACTTGTAGTGTGTTAGTGGCAGGCAGGCAGAGCTCCTATATTTTGTTACCAGAAGCACCTATAGGACTTGTAGTGTGTTAGTGGCAGGCAGGCAGAGCTCCTATATTTTGTTACCAGAAGCACCTATAGGACTTGTAGTGTGTTAGTGGCAGGCAGGCAGAGCTCCTATATTTTGTTACCAGAAGCACCTATAGGACTTGTAGTGTGTTCGTGGCAGGCAGGCAGAGCTCCTATATTTTGTTCCCAGAAGCACCTATAGGACTTGAAGTGTGTTAGTCCCATTACACACACAGAGCTATATTTTCTTCCCAGAAGCACCTATAGGACTTGAAGTGTGTTAGTCCCATTACACACACAGAGCTATATTTTGTTCCCAGAAGCACCTATAGGACTTGAAGTGTGTTAGTCCCATTACACACAAAGAGCTATACTTTGTTCCCAGAAGCACCTATAGGACTTGAAGTGTGTTAGTCCCATTACACACACAGAGCTATATTTTGTTCCCAGAAGCACCTATAGGACTTGAAGTGTGTTAGTCCCATTACACACAAAGAGCTATATTTTGTTCCCAGAAGCACCTATAGGACTTGAAGTGTGTTAGTCCCATTACACACACAGAGCTATATTTTGTTCCCAGAAGCACCTATAGGACTTGAAGTGTGTTAGTCCCATTACACACAAAGAGCTATACTTTGTTCCCAGAAGCACCTATAGAACTTGAAGTGTTAGTCCCATTACACACACAGAGCTATATTTTGTTCCCAGAAGCACCTATAGGACTTGAAGTGTGTTAGTCCCATTACACACAAAGAGCTATATTTTGTTCCCAGAAGCACCTATAGGACTTGAAGTGTGTTAGTCCCATTACACACACAGAGCTATATTTTGTTCCCAGAAGCACCTATAGGACTTGAAGTGTGTTAGTCCCATTACACACAAAGAGCTATATTTTGTTCCCAGAAGCACCTATAGGACTGAAGTGTGTTAGTCCCATTACACACACAGAGCTATATTTTGTTCCCAGAAGCACCTATAGGACTTGAAGTGTGTTAGTCCCATTACACACACAGAGCTATATTTTGTTCCCAGAAGCACCTATAGGACTTGAAGTGTGTTAGTCCCATTACACACACAGAGCTATATTTTGTTCCCAGAAGCACCTATAGGACTTGAAGTGTGTTAGTCCCATTACACACACAGAGCAATATTTTTCTTCCCAGAAGCACCTATAGGACTTGAAGTGTGTTAGTCCCATCACACAGAGCTCCTCTATTTTCTTTGCATAAGCACCCACAGGACTTCTAGTGTGTTAGTGGCATCACACAGAGCTCCTATATATTCTTCTCAGCAGCACCCACAGGACTTCTAGTGTGTTAGTGGCATCACACAGAGCTCCTCTATTTTCTTTGCAGAAGCACCCACAGGACTTCTAGTGTGTTAGTGGCATCACACAGAGCTCCTCTATTTTCTTTGCAGAAGCACCCATAGGACTTCTAGTGTGTTAGTGGCATCACACAGAGCTCCTATATATTCTTCTCAGCAGCACCCACAGGACTTCTAGTGTGTTAGTGGCATCACACAGAGCTCCTCTATTTTCTTTGCAGAAGCACCCACAGGACTTCTAGTGTGTTAGTGGCATCACACAGAGCTCCTATATTTTCTTTGCAGAAGCACCCATAGGACTTCTAGTGTGTTAGTGGCATCACACAGAGCTCCTATATATTCTTCTCAGCAGCACCCACAGGACTTCTAGTGTGTTAGTGGCATCACACAGAGCTCCTCTATTTTCTTTGCAGAAGCACCCACAGGACTTCTAGTGTGTTAGTGGCATCACACAGAGCTCCTCTATTTTCTTTGCAGAAGCACCCACAGGACTTCTAGTGTGTTAGTGGCATCACACAGAGCTCCTATATATTCTTCTCAGCAGCACCCACAGGACTTCTAGTGTGTTAGTGGCATCACACAGAGCTCCTCTATTTTCTTTGCAGAAGCACCCATAGGACTTCTAGTGTGTTAGTGGCATCACACAGAGCTCCTATATATTCTTCTCAGCAGCACCCACAGGACTTCTAGTGTGTTAGTGGCATCACACAGAGCTCCTCTATTTTCTTTGCAGAAGCACCCACAGGACTTCTAGTGTGTTAGTGGCATCACACAGAGCTCCTCTATTTTCTTTGCAGAAGCACCCATAGGACTTCTAGTGTGTTAGTGGCATCACACAGAGCTCCTATATATTCTTCTCAGCAGCACCCACAGGACTTCTAGTGTGTTAGTGGCATCACACAGAGCTCCTATATTTTCTTTGCAGAAGCACCCATAGGACTTCTAGTGTGTTAGTGGCATCACACAGAGCTCCTATATTTTCTTCTCAGCAGCACCCACAGGACTTCTAGTGTGTTAGTGGCATCACACAGAGCTCCTATATTTTCTTTGCAGAAGCACCTATAGGACTTCTAGTGTGTTAGTGGCATCACACAGAGCTCCTATATTTTCTTCTCAGCAGCACCCACAGGACTTCTAGTGTGTTAGTGGCATCACACAGAGCTCCTATATTTTCTTTGCAGAAGCACCCATAGGACTTCTAGTGTGTTAGTGGCATCACACAGAGCTCCTATATTTTCTTCTCAGCAGCACCCACAGGACTTCTAGTGTGTTAGTGGCATCACACAGAGCTCCTATATATTCTTCTCAGCAGCACCCACAGGACTTCTAGTGTGTTAGTGGCATCACACAGAGCTCCTATATTTTCTTTGCAGAAGCACCCATAGGACTTCTAGTGTGTTAGTGGCATCACACAGAGCTCCTATATTTTCTTCTCAGCAGCACCCACAGGACTTCTAGTGTGTTAGTGGCATCACACAGAGCTCCTATATTTTCTTTGCAGAAGCACCTATAGGACTTCTAGTGTGTTAGTGGCATCACACAGAGCTCCTATATTTTCTTCTCAGCAGCACCCACAGGACTACCGACTACAGTGGCTGGAAGACCGCCAAGGGGAGGCAGAGCGTGCAGAGCCAAGAACACAGGGCAGACAGTCTCTGTTTCTAGTGGACGTGGCCGTGGACGTGGACGTGGTCGTGCATCGTCATCAGCACGTGGCCATGGGACACGCGCGTCTTTGTTTTCGGCAGCTGGACATGTGGAGCCGCATCATGCTGAAGGCTTGGTAGAATGGATGACCAAGCCCTCCTCATCCTCCTCATCCTCTCTCACCCAGGCTCAGGGTACTGACAGAGCATCATCAGCCACCCCTTCCCTAGACCCACCATGTCCTCCTGAGGAGTCCCCCGAACTCTTTGAGCACAGTGTTGGGTACATGCTCCAGGAGGATGCCCAACGATTCGAAGGCTCGGATGACGATACCCAGCTTGAGGAATCTGGCAGTACAGTTCCACCAGCTGCAGCTTACTGCCAGGTTTGCTCTAGTGGTGAAGAGGGAGGGGATGATGAGGTCACTGACTCCACGTGGGTGCCTCAAGGGAGAGAGGATGAGGAGGAGGACGAGGAGGAGGAGGATGCGGCGTCACATGTCCAACGAGGCAGGATGCCCCCTGGAGGCCAGGTAGAGGCCAGCACAGCAACTGTACAACACCGCAGAGCTCCGCCTGTGCAGGGCGCTGCCTCTGCACGTTATCAGAAAAGTTCTTTGGTGTGGGCCTTTTTTGAGACGAGTGCAGCAGATCGCACCACTGCTATTTGCAATATTTGTCTCAAGCGTATCTCGCGTGGCCAAAACATCAGCCGCTTGGGCACGACAAGCATGACCAGACATATGGCGACCTGCCATGCAGCTCGTTGGCAGGCACACATAAAAGACCCACACCAAAGAACTAAGCGGACCTCTCCTTGCTCCTCCTCAGCTGGGATCTCCATCCCCACTACACCTTCAGTCCTCTCTGAAAGCTGCTCTGAGAGGACTGAAGGTGTAGAATTCGGTGTGTCACAACCAAGTACTTGCAGTACACCGACGTCCGAATGCAGCAGGCAAATTTCCCTGCCCCAGCTGCTGGACCGTAGAAAGAAGTACACTCCCAGCCATCCACATGCCCAGCGGTTGAATGCTAGCCTTGCTAAATTGCTAGCACTTCAACTGCTGCCTTTTCAGTTGGTAGACTCGGCCCCCTTCCGTGAGTTTGTTCAATGTGCGGTTCCTCAGTGGCAGGTTCCCAAACGCCACTTTTTCTCGCGGAAGGCGATTCCGTCTCTCTACCGGCATGTGGAGGGCAATGTCCATGCCTCGCTGGACAGGGCGGTCAGCGGTAAGGTGCATATTACCGCTGACTCATGGTCCAGCAGGCATGGACAGGGACGGTACCTTTCTTTCACGGCCCATTGGGTCACTCTATTGGCAGCTGGGAGGGATGCAGGACAAGGTGCAGTAGTGTTGGAGGTTGTTCCGCCACCACGCCTCCAAAACGCGACTACTGCTACTGGTTGTGACACACCTCTCTCCTCCACCCCCTCCTCTTCTTCTTCCTCCAGTGCTCTGTCCTTGGAACCAGCGGTGCTCCGTAGGCGTACAAGGGGCTACGCAAGTACGCAGGCAAAAAGATGCCATGCCGTGCTTGCGCTGGTGTGTTTGGGGGACAGGAGCCACACTGGGCCAGAGGTTCTGGCAGCTCTGCAGGGGCAGGCCGAGAGGTGGTTGACGCCACGTCAGCTTAAGCCAGGAATGGTCGTTTCTGACAATGGCACCAACCTCCTCTCCGCCCTGCGACAGGGGCAGCTCACCCATGTGCCCTGCATGGCTCACGTCCTCAACCTGGTGGTGCAGCGGTTCTTGGGCAGGTTCCCAGGCTTACAGGATGTCCTGAGGCAGGCCAGGAAAGTCTGTGTGCATTTCCGCCGATCTTATAATGCCAGTGCTCGGCTGACTGAGCTGCAAAAGGAGCTGAACCTGCCCAAGAACCGCCTAATATCTGACATGCCCACCAGGTGGAACTCAACGTTGGCCATGCTGCAGCGACTGCACACGCAGCAGAGGGCCATCAATGAGTACCTTTGCGACTACGGCACCAGGACAGGGTCAGGGGAGCTTGGGTTTTTTTCCCCACGTCAGTGGAGCATGATCAGGGATGCATGCACTGTCCTCTCACCATTTGAGGAGGCCACGAGGATGGTGAGCAGTGACAGTGCATGCATCAGTGACACTGTCCCTCTTGTCCACCTGTTGGAGCATACGCTGCGTGGGATAATGGACAGGGCACTTGAGGCAGAACAGAGGCAGGAAGAGGAGGACTTCCTTGCCTCTCAAGGCCCCCTTTATCCGGACAGTGTTCCTTCTGTCCCACCCATCACACAGGAAGAGGATGAGGAGGAGGAGGAGGAGGAGGAGGAGGAGGAGGAGGATTGTGTGAGCATGGAGGTGGAGCCTGGCACTCAGCATCAGCAGCAGCAGTCTTTTAGGGATGATGTACAGTCCCAACAAGCCAGTGGACTTGTACGTGGCTGGGAGGAGGTGGCTGGCGATCATGTCATCCTCAGTGACCCAGAAGACTCCGGACCGAATGCCTCAGCTAACCTACGCTGCATGGCCTCCCTGATCCTGCAAAGCCTGCGGAAGGATCCTCGTGTTCTTCGGATCAAGGAGAGGGACCATTACTGGCTGGCCACTCTCCTTGATCCGCGGTACAAGGGTAAGGTTGCGGACCTTATCTTGCCGTCGCAGAGGGAGCAGAGGATGAGACATCTCAGGGAGGCCTTGCAGAAAGGTCTGTGCAACGCGTTCCCAGAAACTGGGAGGCTACAAACTCCTGGTCCTGGGCGACGAGTTGCTGAGGCTTCGGTCAGTGGCAGAAGGAGCGGTGGGGAAGGTGGACGTCTGACCGATGCGTTCAGACAATTTTTTAGTCCGCAGCCCCAAGGTATGATCGGTTCCAGCAACCATCGCCAGCGTCTGATATACATGGTGCAGGAATACCTTGGGGCAAGGTCAGACTTGGACACCTTTCCCACCGAAAATCCTCTGGCTTACTGGGTCCTGAGGATGGATCACTGGCCAGAGCTTGCACAGTATGCAATTGAGCTACTGGCCTGTCCTGCCTCCAGCGTTCTTTCCGAACGCACATTCAGTGCTGCTGGAGGATTTGTGACTGATCATAGGGTGCGCCTGTCCACCGCCTCGGTTGATCGACTGACATTCATCAAAATGAATCAGTCTTGGATCACCACCAGCTACCAGGCACCTGAGGCGGATATAACCGAATAATTTTTAATGTCACATCCCTTCAAGACTGCCTATGCTGATGCTGAGTGACTGTCCTCTTATGTTCACTGACTATCCTCTTCCTCCTCCTCAATGATCCATGCCACAGCACCAGTGCCTAAGGCACAATTTTTCAGCCCCTGTTTAACAGGGGCGTGTACTTACAATTTTTTAAAAAAATGCTTCGCAACACGTGTGACTGCTGTGCTCCAAGTACAGTCTCTGTGAGGGCCGTGTTGCAGTGTTGTGGCACCAGCACCAGTGCCTAAGGCACAATTTTTCAGCCCCTGTTTAACAGGGGCGTGTACTTACAATTTTTTAAAAAAATGCTTCGCAACACGTGTGACTGCTGTGCTCCAAGTACAGTCTCTGTGAGGGCCGTGTTGCAGTGTTGTGGCACCAGCACCAGTGCCTAAGGCACAATTTTTCAGCCCCTGTTTAACAGGGGCGTGTACTTACAATTTTTTAAAAAAATGCTTCGCAACACGTGTGACTGCTGTGCTCCAAGTACAGTCTCTGTGAGGGGTTGCAGTGTTGTGGCACCAGCACCAGTGCCTAAGGCACAATTTTTCAGCCCCTGTTTAACAGGGGCGGGTAATTACAAATCTTGATCTAATAGTTCACAGCAGGGCCCATTCCTGCGCCCACCAAGAGTAACTATGAGGGCCTACAGTCTTGTGGCAACACCGTCCACCACCACCGCCAAAGGCCCAATTTTTCTGCCCTGTTCATCAGGTGCTTGCAATTACAAATCTTGATCTAATAACTCACAGCAGGGCCCATTCCTGCGCCCACCAAGAGTAACTGTGAGAGCTTACAGTCTTGTGGCAAAACCGTCCACCACCACCACCACCACCACCACCACCACCCCCAATTTTTCTGCCCTGTTCAACAGGTGCATGCAATTACAAATCTTGATCTATTAACTCACAGCAGGGCCCATTCCTGTGCCCACCAGTCTTGTGGCTACACCAACATCTAATAGGGCAAATTTCTGCAGAGTATATACGCCAGGCCCCTACTTTCAAACATCCAACTTACAAACGACTCCTACTTGCAAATGGAAAGAGAAAACAGGAAGTGAGAGGAAATCTACCCCTAGGAAGGGAAATTCTATCCTGTTAGATTTAATTTGGGAAAAAGGTATCTCCTCTCTACTGATACTTTATCACCAATCCTTGTTTCAATTAAAACCCCACTTTTCCAAAAACATTTATCATTGGGACGGAAAGTGAGGTGACATGTTCTGAACAGATGTGCAAAGACAGCAAATGTTACAGGGGTGATAACCCCTCCCTATGTTCTCCAAAAAGCTTAAAAATAGATTTTTTTGGGATGGAGCTACACTTCATAATGTACCTGTTCAGATTCTACTTAAGATCAAACCTAAAGCCGCAAGTGGTTTTAAATGGCTTCTTTTTTTCCTTTACAAATGTCATTTTGTGCAAGGACAGTTCTAAACACGGGAAACACATGCCACTTCACAGGCATACTTTGGACACCCCCCAGGTACCATATTTAAAGGAAAATGTCACTTTTTTTTTTTTCACTTTATGCATCATTAAAATGACTGCTCCCGAAAAAACGTTAGTTTTTAAAAGTTCTTTTTGCATTGATATATGTCCCCTGGGGCAGGACCCGGGTCCCCAAACCTGTTTTATGACATTAACATGCATATTGGCCGTTGTAATTAGCACTTTTGATTTCGAACGTTCGCGTCCATTATAACGTATAGGGTTCGAAAATTCGCGCGAACTTTCGGTCCGTTCGAAGGTTCTGGTTCGAACCGAACCCGGGGGTGTTCGGCTCATCCCTAACAAGCACCAGCATTATGATCATGTTGTCTTTAATCTTAGTCCAGATAAAATACTTTTTTTTTTGGAAGAGTCTGCACAACTGTGTCTCTATATACGGTGAAGGATAGTGAATGTACAATGTTAAATTATTGATATATTGAAACTTGAAATAGAGGAAAGCAAAAAGGGACATACTGAATGGGAAATTATTTAGCAAAATGAAAGAAAGGGCATTTCTATTGGATGAATAATAGTATTTGAATTTTCTATTATATTTAAAATGGGCTCATCGTGAAATGTCATTATCATTCTCTAATCAACAGGAAACAGTGGAGTCTAAAACTAAAATAAATAAATAAAAGTTTATGGAAGGAAGCTGGGAAGTCACAATATAATTTTTCATAGAAATTAGCAGAGAAAGAAACAGACCCACTATTAAATGGTTAATCCCCAGGTGCTGTAAATATTTCCGTAAAGGTGGTGGATCCACTCTGACCCCTGAATGTTTGGGGCACTGTCATTTATCTTTTTTAATGATCTATGATACAAAAAAACATGATGGGGCAAAGGTGTCATAGAAGATAAAGTGAGCTCTTTAAGCATGAATTCTCACCTTCTCAGCAAGTCAAGGATCAAACAATTTGTCAAGAGGATACCTTAATAGAAATGATGAGCTCAGCATCATTAATCTTTTCTCCATTTCAGTAACTACCTTGCACATATAATTATTAAAAAAGATCTAACTTTTTTTGTTAAGAGGCAAATGCCGATATGTTTAAAGTTATAAAAATGTTTACGCTCCGACAAACTTTTTTTTACTTTTTTTTTCTTCCTAAGTTATCCTTGGCTTGTACTTTTCTGTCTTAAACCTCAACTTTTTACTGAACCCCAATCCAAATTAGCCAGTTATGTTTTTTTAGCCTCCACCAAACAATGTAGATTCTTTATTAATGAGATTTTTTCCAGTATCCTCTTAGATACCTACAAAAGATTATTTGCCCTGTGGACTCCAGAGATTCAATTTGCCCATCCTTCACATTCACCTGAAAGTTATATCTCCCCGTAGGAAGTATATTTTTGAGCAAAACATGTGAAGAGCCCTCTTTTTCCCCCTTTCCTTCTCTATCTCCTTATGTCAATGCCTTTTTTCTTCTCCTATCTTCTCAAACCCTTTGTTTTGCATTCTACTTTTCCTTTCCCTACGACAGAGTTTTGGAGATGAACAACACACTCCCCCCACCACCACCACCCATCTTTTTTTTCATCAGACCTTTCACGTACTTGTTCACTGCATCCTGAGCTGACAAGATTTTAGGCTCCATTGTTACTACAAGTATGAACATGGTCTCACATCAATTATCCTTGCTGCATTTTCTAATGTATGACTGTTTTAATGTTCTTTAATATTCAGAGTCTAAAGTAAAGAAATTCACTGAACATCCATAAATTAATCATTGACAAGTAAAAATTATGTAGATCAGGGTTTCTCAACTGGAATTCTGCAGAACCCTAGGGTAACGTAAGAGGTCCCCAGAGGTTTTGCCACGGATGCAGGGGATTTATATCAACCCAACACTGACTTTATTCTCCTGCAGTGACCACAAATTAACTACAAAGTTATAAGCATAGCATTGGACAGATTGATATCAGTCCAATGCTATGCTTATAGTTCTGGCTCTTTGATGATGTCTCACCAACTGTTCCATCACCCTGAAGAAAACATTTGTAGCACTGACCCCCGAAGAAGCTGCTGGTTTGATTTGGGCTTACCGTTACCTCACCTGCTTGCTTCTCCGTCTTGGGGATCCCGTGGAAAATAACCCAAAAAATTTTGAACTGACACTGAATCCTTTTTTGGATTATTTATTTAGAAAAAAAGAGCAAAGTCTCTTAATGAAGGGTAGAGAGTTAGGAGTGAGTCCAGGTACTTAAATTGTAGGGTGAAGATATTAACAGAATCCAGACGATAAAACTGTTCCACAACCCCCGGATAGACCTCTCTCACTAGGCCTAGCAGCTGGTGGGATGCTCAGCAAAGTCTCTGCCACAGACTTGTAAGTTACACTTGTTGCGTTACTGAGGGATTTGGATGAATTTAACCACTTAAGGACCGCCTCACTCCGATATACGTCGGCAGAATGTCACGGCTGGGCTCTGAAAGGGCAACGTACCTGTACGTGCTTGTGCCCAGCCGTGACATTCTGCCGACTGGCTCACTCGCGACCCGGTCCTGAGCTCCGTGACCGTGGCAGCGGGACCCGCGGACCCGATCGCCGCCGGTGTCCCGCGATCGGGTCGCAGAGCTGAAGAACGAGGAGACGTAAGTGTAAACAAACCTCTCCCCGTGCTTCCTAGTGAGGCTGTCACTGATCATCTGTTCCCAGTCATAGGTAAAGACGATCAGTGATGTCACATGCCAAGCCACGCCTACTACAGTAAAAAAAACACTAGTGGTTAACCCCTTCACTGCCAGTGACATTTTTACAGTAATCAATGCATTTTTAATCGCACTGATAGCTGTATTAATGCCAATGGTCCCAAAAATGTGGCAAAACTGTCCGACGTATCCGCCATAATATCGCAGTCACAATAAAAATTGCTGATCGTCGCCATTACTAGTAAAAAAAAAAAAATATTAATAAAAATGCCATAAACTATCCCCCATTTTGTAAACGCTGTAACTTTTGCGCAAACCAATCAATAATCGCTTATTGCTATTTTTTTTACCAAATATATGTAGAAGAATACGTATCGGCCTAAACAGAGGAAAAACAAACTTTTTTTATATATTTTTGTAGGATATTTATTATAGCAAAAAGTAAAAAATAATGCGTTTTTTTTCAAAATTGGCGCTCTTTTTTTGTTTATAGAGCCAAAATAAAGCTCTATTTGTGGGAAAAATTTTCGTCGCACGACCGTGCAATTGTCAGTTAAAGCGGTGCAGTGCCGAATCGCAAAAAGGGGCCTGGTCCTTTAGCTGCAAATTGGTCCGGGGCTTAAGTGGTTAAAGAACTGACATACGGTACCAGTTTCTCTCAGCCGATCCGGCGATACCGTATGAGTGTTGATTCAGGTTGCGTCCTTCAACTAAGTCTCCAGACTCCTTCAGAGACACCAGCCTTGCGCACGGTCTTCTCCTGAAATAGTCCTCCCCTGGGGTTCTTCAGTTGCTGGGCCTCTCCCTTCAGATGAGACGGCACCGGACCATCCCTGGATCAGTAGGCTCCAAGATTCGCTCGGGCCTATCCCTTCAGTTGCATTGCCTCGGGCCAGCCAGCCCGAGACACAGGATGCATAGTTCCGCACCCCAGGCCAGGAGGGCCATGGGGCTGGGTCAGGAGGACCACCAGAACCAAACAGACAGAAAATAACTCCCCGCCAACATGGCGTCGGTACCTTAAATACCACCCGCCAGAATGCACAGTAGGAAAACACTCCCACTGGGCTGGTTCCGAGAGATAAGGGATATTCAATGCATCCAGCTAGACTGCGTTTCTACCCTTGCCGGCGGTGACAGCGACACCTACGGTCAAGGAGAACCCAGTGCAACCCAGCTAGACTGGTACTGAAACCAGAAATTTTGAGAAATTATCCTGAAGCCCAACTGTGTCTTCAGGCAATTTAATTTTTGAAAAACAATAGCGCCTGCTTGTCAGGAGCCAGTGCTACACATTTACACCAGACCCCGATCCAGACATACAATGTGGCTGGTCAAGAAAGGGATGGGCAACAAGCGTGCACCCCACCTCTCCTAAACCATACAAGGCCACATGCCCTCAACATGGGAACAAGGTACCTTAATAGGGCAGGACTCTGTCCTTTGTCCCTGTGGATTGGCAGTCTAAAAAAGCGAATACAGGATACATTAAGCTATTTTCATTCATAGCTCTTTTAATAAGGGGAAAGAGTACTAATTAAATATAATAATTCATCCTGGAATTAATTAACTGTGTATGAATATTGCCTGTTAAATAGGTTCAACCTCAGTGTAAATCCCCAATATATTATATTGCGGCCTAACATTATTATTATATCATATAATGATATTATAATATAATATCTTATATAGTGTCAACAGTTTGCACAGTGCTTTACAATATAAAGTGAGACAGTACAGTTACAATACTGGGTCCTGCTCAAGGAGCTTACAATTGTGCAAAAGGTAATAGCTGTGGGGCATGAGCTGATGGAGGTGGCTGGCATACTTTTTAGGTGCAGACAGGTTTGACTTCCCTAAATAAATGAGTTTTCAGGGATTGTCTAAAGGCAGACAGGGTAGGCGATACCTGGAAAGATAGGGGTAGGTAGTTCCAGAGGATAGGAGTAATTCTGAAGAAGTCCTGGAGGCAAACATTGGAGGTGAGGAGGGAGCTAGAGGGAAGGAGGTCTTGAAAGGAGCAGATTGGAGGCTTTGGGCAATATATCCAGATAAGTTTGGGTATGTAGCTGGGGGCAGTTTCGTGGATGACTTTGTTTGTTGTAGTTAGTATTTTGAACTTTAAATGTTGGGCTAGTGGATGCCAATAGAGGGACTGGCAATGAGGTGCAGAAGCCACAGATCAGTTAGTAAGGTCAGGTGGATGAGTCTTACAGCAGCAGATGGACTGGATGGGGAAAAGCCTGGGTAGAGGTAGCAGTGTTGCCAATCCCCCGAAGTGAAATTTACTGACAGGAAGCCCAAAATTTACAAACAGCACCAAATTTTTTTTGCTGGCAAAATCATGAAATATACGGGCAAAAGCAAATTTTTTACTGACACTTAAAAAAAAGTACATAAAATTGCAATTTTAAGTGCAAAACCTTGCAAATATCAATATCAATATATTTCTACAAACTTTACTGTGCACTACAAGCACCCCCCCTCAAAAAAAAGAAAATATGTCATTACTGGATCTGTCATACAACCCATCTGGATCTGTCACACAGTCCATCAGTAATTGGTCATACAGTCCATCAGTGATCTGTCACACAGCCCATCAGTACCGCTATCAGTGAATCTGTCACACAGCTCATCAGTACCACCATCAGCAGATCTGTCACACAGCCCATCAGTGATCAGCTATCCTACAGTCCATCAATGATCTGTCACACAGCCCATCAGTATCACTGTGACAGACCTAGCCGGGACACAGGCTTTTTGAGAGGACTAAATGCGAGCCTCCTGCCAACCGATTATGGGCCCTGGATTTTAAGGGGCACAGGGTGAAGGAGAACCCCAACCCCAGTCAGATTCAATGCTGTATATATGTGTATATATAATGTGTGTTGGCTCATGCTGTTGAGACACACACTGTCAGATGCTGGTGTCATGAACTCAAGATGTTAATTGAGAGGGCTGATCACATTGTCCTCTGTACAATGTAGTAGACGGTCCGTCTGTTACTGGTGGTCTCCTGCTATTGTGATAAAATGTTGTGTGGTTGTAATTATGATAATTTATAATCAACTGTGTTTAGCTCGGTGACAACAAGTCTGGCCTGTAGTGAAATCCTGAGTCACATCGGCTGCTTAAAGGGATTAGTTAATTTGTTTATGTTAAGTTGTTACAGGTGAATTGTTAGAGTAATATGAGCAGGAGGAGGAACCTCCTCTCCTACTGTATATAAATACTTGTAATTTTGGTTCTAATAAAAAGAGTCCATGTTGGCACTAAGCAAGTCTCGTCTCGTTTGGTGCTTGGGAGCGGTTTGAATATCTGATATCTATATCCAGACTGGGAGGAAGTAATATATGACGAACGCACTCAAGAGGAGTGTAGGGAAGTTCCGTCACAATCACCATCAGCAGGACTGTCACACAGCCCATCAGTACCACCCTCAGCAAATCTGTCACACAACCCATCAGTGCTGCCCTCACTATGTTGGATGATGAGCAGCGGGGAGCTCTCACCACCTGATTCTGGTCTGGAATACGAGCCAGTAGTAGTGAATCAGGGACCGAATCAGATGAGGAAACAGTCCCTTCTAAAAGAATAAGAAGAATAATAAGATCAGGAGACCTGCCTACCACCAGCTGCACCATACATACCAATGGAGCTAGACCCCAGGAAGAAGAGCCCAGTACCAGAACTGGAATAACACACCAGACCCGAAGAATCCGGGCCCAAACCTACCTTCCCAATGCCCTGACAAACCCTTTATGGCTGCCTTCCAGCTCAGGATCAGGTTGAGAGGCAAAAAGACCCAGTACCTTCCTCAAATGTATTGAAGATATTGTCACTGCCCTGATCTACCAGCAAGGATCCCCCCCGGAAGCATTTGTTTCGATTGTGAGTCAACTTCAACGTCAACATTTTGCGCAACCAGCTCACAATAGTCGGCGGCATTTGTTGCTTCCAAAGTGGAGGGGTGCAGGATTTAGTAGCATTCAGTAGGTGACGCACAATCGATTTTTGGTAGTGTTTCGCGGAAAGGGTAGATGGAGTAGGAAAAAAGCCGGATCGTCAGGGATCCCATGCTTCGTGAATTTTTGAGTGACGCTCTAGACTACTGTCCAGAAGTGAGTCAACTTGGGGCAGGACCAAAATATGTTGAGGAGTGTTTCTTTGTCCCTCTGGCATCTCCAGCAGAGATCTGTAGTGTTTGGATAGAGCTTATGTAAAAGATGTGGCGTATGATACCACCTCGTTAGAATTTTATAATTGGTTTCCTGTATTTTTGTACAGATGGACGACTTCAATGAAAACCTAAGAATAAGTTGTTTTTGGGTGTCTAAGAACAATTGTTGTAAGTCTGTCTCCCTTTTCTATAGAAACGGCAGACTCAGTTGCTCAGGAGGGGTAATTAGTAAAAAGTAAGTCTTATGCCACATACACACGATCGGACTTTCCGGTGGACTTGGTCCGGCGGACCATAGTCCGCCGGTCATTTCGATCGTGTGTGGGCTCCAGCGGACATGTTTTAAATCTTCCTGCCGAAAGTCCGCCGGACCCAGTTCCTGTCGGGAAGTCCGCTCGTCTGTATGCAGGTCCGATGGACTTTCCAAATGAACAGACTTGCCCACAAACGGACTAAAGTCCGTTCATTTCGAATGTGACTCCAGATATGACGGGACTAGAGAAGGAAGTCAATCTCACGGCTTTCATCGGCGAGATTGACACCTTGCAAGGTGACCCCGCCCCTTATGGTGTCACAGTCCCAGCATGCCCCGGGACTGTGACGCCATAAGAGGCAGGGTCACGGGTGACCCCGCCTCTTATGCATATATAAATCAATACGCAGCATGTCCACAGCATTATATCGGGAGAGAGTGTTGTGTCAACATCGGAAGAAGAGAAGAAGGAAGAAGAAGATGGCGGCGGCGGCGACGACGAACCAGAAGACCAGGCCAACGTTAGTAAAAGAGCTGGAAGAACATAGCGGAGGAGCCCGGCAGAACAACCGGAGAGCAGAAGAAGAGGCCGGAAAGCGCCGAGAGACCCCCGAAGTCGGAAGAAGACCCCCGGAGCTGCCTAATAAACTACTTTAAAAACCAGTCTAGTGTGTTTTTTTATTGACTTTTTTCCCCCTAGGTGAATGGGTAGGGGTACCATGTACCCATGTAGCCATCTGAGTTCGCAAAATGTGAGGCTTGATCATGTCCGTCTTGGAGGGGGGTCCCAAAATTTGTGCGTTCCCAGGCCTGGGTCAAACGCTGGGTTTTTAAGGATTGGAAACAGTGGGAATTCTCAGGTTGAGAGGGAAGTTGAGAAGAAAGCCCTAGAGCATATACAAAGTGTGTTACCAATCAGCAGATGGGCTTTGAGGGTTGAAGCACCACAGGGCACGGGATGTCTGTTTGTGACTGTTCCAGTTGCACCCAAAGTCTCCGGTCAATAAACCTACTAAGGTGTGTCGCTTGAAAGTATTTCTAAACATCCGGGAGATCCAAGCCCCCAAGTCATTTGGATAAAGTGAGATAGCATCTGGAAAGTCAAGGTTTTTTATGTGCCCATATGAATTTAATGAAAAGTGAGTGTACCTGTTTGAACTAAAACACATCGGTAGGGCTTGGAATAAGTACAGGTATTTCGGGAGGATGCACATTTTTAAAAGATTGCATCTGCCAAACCATGAGTGAATCCTTTATGCTACTTCTCCAGCAAAATACGGGTCTAGGTCAGCAAGGGTGGGAAGTTAAGTTCATATGTACGTGCTATTTTGCAGGGGATATAGGTGCCTAAATATTTAAGGGCCGTGTCTGACCATTTAAACTTAAAGCTGGAATTTAGGGTTGCTAAAAGGGCTGGGGCTATCTGGACTCCCATAGCTGTCGATTTATCAAAATGTATTTTCAAGTTAGAGAGTGCACCGTATTCTTCAAACTCCTTCATAAGGTTAGGGAGGGATATCACCAGGTTAGTCAAAGAGAATAAAAGGTCATCGGCGTATGCTGATATTTTGTATTGTTGGCTGCCAGACGTTATTCTCTTAACCACTTCAATACAGGACATTTATACACCCTTACTGCCCTAACCAATTTTTAGCTTTCAGCGCTCTCACACTTTGAATGCCATTTACTCAGTTATGCAACACAACATTTTTATCATTTTTTTCATACAAATAGAGCTTTCTTTTGGTGGTATTTAATCACCACTGGGTTTTTTATTTTTTGCGACATAAGTGAAAAAAGAGCAAACATTTTGAAAAAAAAAAAAAAAAATACACTTTTTTTTTAGTTTCTATGATAACATTTTGCAAATAAGTGATTTTTGTTCATAAATTTGGGACAAAATTTATACTGCTACATCTCTTTGGTAAAAATAACCCAAATTAGTGCATATTATTTAGTCTCTGTGAAAGTTATAGAGTCTACAAGCTATGGTGCAAATCATTGAAAATTGATCACACCTGATCACACCTGATACACTGATGGCCTATGGCCCCTTTCACACGGATGAAATACGGACATACATGCATCCCTATGGGATAGCGGGTGTCAGCGGATGAACATCCGCTAACACCCGATATCATCCGTCACCGATATGGTCCGATTCTTCAGACGGAGGAAAATTCTATTTTTATATCCGTCTGCAGAGCGGAGCGGATTTCTTGAGGCCCTGAAATGTCAGGAAAGTAAAAATACCCCCCAAATGACCCCTTTTTGAAAAGTAGACAGTCAAAGGTATTTAGTAAGAGGCATGGTGAGTTTTTTTGAAGTTGTAATTTTTTTTCCCACATTTCTTGGGAAAATTAAGAATTTTATTTTTTTTCACAAAATTGTCATAATAACAAGTTATTTCTCACACACAGCATATGCATACTTCCAATTACACCCCAAAATACATTCTGCTACTCCTCGTGAGTATGGCAATACCACATGTGTGAGACTTTTACACAGCCTGGCCACATACAGAGGCCCAACATGCAGGGAGCACCGTCAGGCGTTTTGGAGCATAAATTACACCTCAAATTTCCTAATGACCTATTACATATTTAAGGCCCTGGAGCACCAGGACAATGGAATTACCCACAAAATGACCCCATTTTGGAAAACAAACACCCCAACGTATATTCTATGAGGTATTATGAGTCTTTTGAACGGTTAATATTTTTACACAAGTCTTCAGAAAACGTGGAAAGAAAATGAAAATCTTTTTTTTTTTTTTTTTTTTTTTACACAAAGTTGTCAATTTATAAGATATTTCTAACACATAGCATGTATATAGCAAAAAATACACCCCAAAACACATTCTGCTACTCCTCCTGAGTATGGCGATACCACATGTGTGAGACTTTTACACAGTCAGTCCACATACAGAGGCCCAACATTGAAGTAGTACCTTCAGGCGTTGTAAGGGCATAAATTACACATCTCATTTCATTCTTACCTATCACACTTTTGAAGGTCCTTGAGCACCATTTTGGGAAGCAAACACCCCAACGTATTTTCTATGAGGCATGGGCTGCAGATAGGTACTCGGGTACTCTGATGGGCTGGAGACAGGTACTCGGTTACTCTGATGGGCTGGTGACAGGTACTCGGGTACTCTGATGGGCTGGTGACAGGTACTCGGGTACTCTGATGGGCTGGTGACAGGTTCTCGGGTACTCTGATGGGCTGGTGACAGGTACTCGGGTACTCTGATGGGCTGGTGACAGGTACTCGGGTACTCTGATGGGCTGGTGACAGGTACTCGGGTACTCTGATGGGCTGGTGACAGGTACTCGGGTACTCTGATGGTCTGTGACAGGTACTCGGGTACTCTGATGGCCTGATGACAGGTACTCTGGTACTCTGGTACTCTGATGGGCTGGTGACTGGTACACGGGTACTCTGATGGGGTGGTGACAGGTACTTAGGTACTCGGGTACTCTGATGGGCTGGTGACAGGTACTCAGATACTCTGTGACAGGTACTCAGGTACTCGGGTACTCTGGGGGCTGGTGACAGGTACTCGGGTACTCTGATGGGCTGTGACAGGTACTCGGGTACTCAGATGGACTGTGACAGGTACTCGGTACTCAGATGGGCTGTGACAGGTACTCAGGGTACTCTCGGGTACTCTGATGGCTGTGACAGGTACTCGGTACTCAGATGGGCTGGTGACAGGTACTCGGGTACTCTGATGGGTGGTGACAGGTACTCGGTACTCTGATGGGCTGGTGACAGGTACTCGGTACTCTGATGGGCTGGTGACAGGTACTCGGGTACTCTGATGGGCTGGTGACAGGTACTCGGGTACTCTGATGGGCTGGTGACAGGTACTCGGGTACTCTGATGGGCTGGTGACAGGTACTCGGGTACTCTGATGGGCTGGTGACAGGTACTCGGGTACTCTGATGGGCTGTGACAGGTACTCGGTACTACTCTGATGGGCTGGTGACAGGTACTCGGTACTCTGATGGGCTGGTGACAGGTACACGGGTACTCTGATGGGTGGTGACAGGTACTCTGATGGGCAGTGACAGCTACTCAGATGGGCTGTGACAGGTACTCAGATGGGCTGTGACAGGTACTCAGGTACTCGGGTACTCAGATGGACTGTGACAGGTACTCGGGGTACTCAGATGAACTGTGACAGGTACTCGGGTACTCAGATGGGCTGTGACAGGTACTCAGGTACTCTGATGGGCTGTGACAGGTACTCGGTACTCTGATGGGCTGTGACAGGTACTCAGGTACTCTGATGAACTGTGACAGGTACTCGGGTAGTCTGGTGGGCTGTGACAGGTACTCGGTACTCTGATGGGCTGGTGACAGGTACTCGGGTACTCTGATGGGCTGGTGACAGGTTCTCGGGTACGCTGATGGACTGGCGACAGGCACTCGGGTACTCTTATGGCCTGGTGTCAGGTACTCGGGTACTCTGATGGGCTGGTGACAGGTACTCGGGTACTCTGATGGTCTGTGACAGGTACTCTGGTACTCTGATGGCCTGATGACAGGTACTCAGGTACTCTGATGGGCTGGTGACTGGTACACGGGTACTCTGATGGGTGGTGACAGGTACTTAGATGGGCAGTGACAGCTACTCAGATGGGCTGTGACAGGTACTCAGATGGGCTGTGACAGGTACTCAGGTACTCGGGTACTCAGATGGACTGTGTCAGGTACTCGGGTACTCAGATGGACTGTGACAGGTACTCGGGTACTCAGATGGGCTGTGACAGGTACTCGGGTACTCAGATGGACTGTGACAGGTACTCAGGTACTCAGATGAACTGTGACAGGTACTCAGGTACTCAGATGAACTGTTACAGGTACTCGGGTACTCAGGTGAACTGCGACAGGTACTTGGTTACTCAGATGGGCTGTGACAGGTACTCGGGTACTCAGATGGACTGTGACAGGTACTGACTGTGACAGGTACTCGGTACTCAGATGGGCTGTGACAGGTACTCGGGTACTCTGGTACTGTGACAGGTACTGTGACAGGTACTTGGGTACCCGGGTACTCAGATGGCCTGGTGACAGGTACTCGGGTACTCTGATGGCCTGTGACAGGTACTCTGGTACTCGGGTACTCAGATGGCCTGGTGACAGGTACCCGGGTACTCTGATGGACCGTGACAGGTTCTAAGGTACTCTGATGAACTATGACAGGTTCTAAGGTACTCCGATGAACTGTGACAGGTACTCAGGTACTCAGATGAACTGTGACAGGTACTCAGGTACTCAGATGAGCTATGACAGGTACTCGGGTACTCTGGTGGGCTGTGACAGGTACTCAGGTACTCTGGTGGGCTGTGACAGGTACTCAAGTGGGCTGTGACAGGTACTCGGGTGGTGACAGGTACTCAGGTGGGCTGGGTACTCGGGTACTCAGATGGGCTGTGGCAGGTACTCAGGTACTCTGATGGCTGGTGACAGGTACTCGGGTACTCTGATGGCCTGTGACAGGTACTCTGGTACTCGGGTACTCAGATGGCCTGGTGACAGGTACCCGGGTACTCTGATGGACCGTGACAGGTTCTAAGGTACTCAGATGGACTTTGACAGGTACTCGGATGAACTGTGACAGGTTCTAAGGTACTCCGATGAACTGTGACAGGTACTCAGGTACTCAGATGAACTGTGACAGGTACTCAGGTACTCAGATGAGCTGTGACAGGTACTCGGGTACTCAGGTGGGCTGTGACAGGTACTCAGGTACTCGGGTACTCGGTACTCAACTGGGCTGTGACAGGTACTCAGGTACTCGGGTACTCAGATGGCTGTGACAGGTACTCGGTACTCTGATGGACTGTGACTGGTACTCTGATGACAGGTACTCTGGTACTCTGATGGCCTGTGACAGGTACTCAGATACTCTGATGGGCTGGTGACTGGTACATGGGTACTCTGATGGGTGGTGACAGGTACTTAGATGGGCAGTGACAGCTACTCAGATGGGCTGTGACAGGTACTCAGATGGGCTGTGACAGGTACTCAGGTACTCAGATGGACTGTGACAGGTACTCGGGGTACTCAGATGAACTGTGACATGTACTCGGGTACTCAGACGGACTGTGACAGGTACTCAGGTACTCCGATGAACTGTGACAGGTACTCGGGCACTCAGATGAACTGTGACAGGTACTCGGGTACTCAGATGGACTGTGACAGGTACTCAGGTACTCGGGTACTCAGATGAGCTGTGACAGGTACTCGGGTACTCAGATGGACCGTGACAGGTACTCAGGTACTCGGGTACTCAGATGGACTGTGACAGGTACTCAGGTACTCGGTACTCAGATGAGCTGTGACAGGTACTTGGGTACTGAGATGGACTGTGACAGGTACTCGGGTACTGAAATGGGCTATGACAGGTACTCGGGTACTCAGATGGACTGTGACAGGTTCTCAGATGGCCTGGTGACAGGTACTCGGGTACTCTGATGGCCTGTGACAGGTACTCTGGTACTCTGATGGCCTGGTGACAGGTACTCAGATACTCTGAGGGGCTGGTGACTGGTACACGGGTACTCTGATGGACTGTGACAGGTACTCAGATGGGCTGTGACAGGTACTCAGATGGGCTGTAACAGGTACTCAGATGGGCTGTGACAGGTACTCAGGTACTCAAATGAACTGTGACAGGTACTCGGGTACTCAGATGGACTGTGACAGGTACTCAGGTACTCAGATGGACTGTGACAGATATTCAGATGAACTGTAACAGGTACTCGGGTACTCAGATGACTGTGACAGGTACTCGGGTACTCAGATGGACTGTGACAGGTACTCGGGTACTCGGGTACTCAGATGAACTGTGACAGGTACTCAGATGAGCTGTGACAGGTACTCGGGTACTCAGATGGACTGTGACAGGTACTCGGGTACTCAGATGGACTGTGACAGGTACTCAGGTACTCCGATGAACTGTGACAGATACTCGGGCACTCAGATGAACTGTGACTGGTACTCGGGTACTCAGATGACTGTGACAGGTACTCAGGTACTCGGGTACTCAGATGAGCTGTGACAGGTACTTGGGTACTGAGATGGACCGTGACAGGTACTCAGGTACTCGGGTACTCAGATGACTGTGACAGGTACTCGGGTACTCAGATGGGCTGTGACAGGTACTCGGGTACTCAGATGGGCTGTGACAGGTACTCAGGTACTGAAAAGGGCTGTGACAGGTACTCAGGTACTCGGATACTCAGATGGCCTGGTGACAGGTACTCGGGTACTCTGATGGCCTGTGACAGGTACTCTGGTACTCTGATGGCCTGTGACAGGTACTCAGATACTCTGATGGGCTGGTGACTGGTACACGGGTACTCTGATGGGTGGTGACAGGTACTTAGATGGGAAGTGACAGCTACTCAGATGGGCTGTAACAGGTACTCAGATGGGCTGTGACAGGTACTCAGATGGACTGTGACAGGTACTCAGGTACTCAGATGAACTGTGACAGGTACTCAGGTACTCAGATGAACTGTTACAGGTACTCGGGAACTCAGGTGAACTGCGACAGGTACTTGGGTACTCAGATGGACTGTGACAGGTACTCAGGTACTCAGAGGAACTGTGACAGGTACTCAGATGGACTGTGACGGGTACTCAGATGAGCTGTGACAGTTACTTGGGTACTCAGAGGGGCTGTGACAGGTACTCGGGTGGGCTGTGACAGGTACTCGGGTACTCAGATGGGCTGTGGCAGGTACTCAGGTACCCGGGTACTCAGATGGCCTGTGACAGGTACTCGGGTACTCAGATGGCCTGTGACAGGTACTCTGGTACTCGGGTACTCAGATGACCTGGTGACAGGTACCCGGGTACTCTGATGGATCGTGACAGGTTCTAAGGTACTCTGATGAACTATGACAGGTTCTAAGGTACTCCGATGAACTGTGACAGGTACTCGGGTACTCAGATGAACTGTGACAGGTACTCGGGTACTCAGATGGACTGTGACAGGTACTCAGTACTCAGATGAACTGTGACAGGTACTCGGGTACTCAGATGAACTGTGACAGGTACTCGGGTACTCAGATGGACTGTGACAGGTACTCAGGTACTCAGGTACTCAGGTACTCAGATGACTGTGACAGGTACTCAGATGAGCTGTGACAGGTACTCAGATGGTGTGACAGGTACTCAGATGGACTGTGACAGGTACTCAGATGAACTGTGACAGGTACTCAGGTACTCCGATGAACTGTGACAGATACTCGGGCACTCAGATGAACTGTGACTGGTACTCGGGTACTCTGATAGACTGTGACAGGTACTCAGGTACTCGGGTACTCAGATGAGCTGTGACAGGTACTGTGACAGGTACTCGGGTACTGAGATGGACCGTGACTCAGGTACTCAGGTACTCGGGTACTCAGATGACTGTGACAGGTACTCAGATGAACTGTGACAGGTACTCAGGTACTCAGATGGGCTGTGACAAGTACTCGGGTACTCAGGTGGACTGTGACAGGTACTCAGGTACTGATGGGCTGTGACAGGGACTGTGACAGGTACTCAGGTACTCGGATACTCAGATGGCCTGTGACAGGTACTTGGGTACTCTGATGGCCTGTGACAGGTACTCTGGTACTCTGATGGACTGGTGACAGGTACTCAGATACTGTGATGGGCTGGTGACTGGTACACTGGTACTCTGATGGGTGGTGACAGGTACTTAGATGGGAAGTGACAGCTACTCAGATGGGCTGTAACAGGTACTCAGATGGGCTGTGACAGGTACTCAGATGAACTGTGACAGGTACTCATGTACTCAGATGAACTGTGACATGAACTCAGGTACTCAGATGGACTGTTACAGGTACTCGGGAACTCAGGTGAACTGCGACAGGTACTTGGGTACTCAGATGGACTGTGACAGGTACTCAGGTACTCGGAGGAACTGTGACAGGTACTCGGGTACTCAGATGAGCTGTGACAGTTACTTGGGTACTCAGAGGGGCTGTGACAGGTACTCGGATGGGCTGTGACAGGTACTCGGTACTCAGATGGACTGTGACAGGTACTCAGATGGACTGTGACAGGTACTCAGATGGCTGTGACAGGTACTCGGATGGACTGTGACAGGTACTCGGGTACTCAGATGGCCTGTGACAGGTACTCTGGTACTCGGGTACTCAGATGGCCTGGTGACAGGTACCCGGGTACTCTGATGGATCGTGACAGGTTCTAAGGTACTCTGATGAACTGTGACAGGTACTCGGTACTCGGATGAACTGTGACAGGTACTCGGGTACTCAGATGACTGTGACAGGTACTCGGGTACTCAGATGGACTGTGACAGGTACTCAGGTACTCCGATGAACTGTGACAGGTACTCGGGTACTCAGATGAACTGTGACAGGTACTCGGGTACTCAGATGAACTGTGACAGGTACTCAGGTACTCGGTGGACTGTGACAGGTACTCGGATGAACTGTGACAGGTACTCAGGTACTCGGCACTCAGATGAGCTGTGACAGGTACTTGGGTACTGAGATGGACTGTGACAGGTACTCGGGTACTGAAATGGGCTATGACAGGTACTCAGGTACTCGGATACTTAGATGGCCTGGTGACAGGTACTCGGGTACTCTGATGGCCTGTGACAGGTACTCTGGTACTCTGATGGCCTGGTGACAGGTACTCAGATACTCTGAGGGGCTGGTGACTGGTACACGGGTACTCTGATGGACAGGTACTGGTGACAGGTACTCAGATGGGCAGTGACAGCTACTCAGATGGGCTGTAACAGGTACTCAGATGGACTGTGACAGGTACTCGGTACTCAGATGGACTGTGACAGGTACTCGGGTACTCAGATGGTACTGATGACAGGTACTCAGGTACTCAGATGGACTGTGACAGGTACTCGGTACTCAGATGAACTGTGACAGGTACTCGGGTACTCGGATGAACTGTGACAGGTACTCGGTACTCAGATGGACTGTGAAGGTACTCAGGTACTCGGATACTCAGATGAACTGTGACAGGTACTCAGATGAGCTGTGACAGGTACTCGGGTACTTAGATGGACCGTGACAGGTACTCAGATGGACTGTGACAGGTACTCAGGTACTCCGATGAACTGTGACAGGTACTCGGGTACTCAGATGAACTGTGACAGGTACTCGGGTACTCAGATGGACTGTGACAGGTACTCGGGATGACTGTGACAGGTACTCAGATGAGCTGTGACAGGTACTTGGGTACTGAGATGGACCGTGACAGGTACTCAGGTACTGTGACAGGTACTCAGATGAACTGTGACAGGTACTCGGTACTCATATGGACTGTGACAGGTACTCGGGTACTCAGATGGACTGTGACAGGTACTCAGGTGGACTGTGACAGGTACTCAGGTAAATGGGCTGTGACAGGTACTCAGGTACTCGGATACTCAGATGACCTGGTGACAGGTACTTGGGTACTCTGATGGACTGTGACAGGTACTCTGGTACTCTGATGGCCTGTGACAGGTACTCAGATACTCTGATGGGCTGTGACAGGTACTCGGGTACACGGGTACTCTGATGGGTGGTGGACTGTGACAGGTACTTAGATGGGAAGTGACAGCTACTCAGATGGGCTGTAACAGGTACTCAGATGGGCTGTGACAGGTACTCGGGTACTCAGATGAACTGTGACAGGTACTCGGTACTCAGATGAACTGTGACAGGTACTCGGGTACTCAGATGACTGTGACAGGTACTCGGGTACTCAGATGGACTGTGACAGGTACTCGGTACTCAGATGGACTGTGACAGGTACTCGGTACTCAGATGGACTGTGACAGGTACTCGGGTACTCAGATGAGCTGTGACAGTTACTTGGGTACTCAGAGGGGCTGTGACAGGTACTCGGGTGGGCTGTGACAGGTACTCGGATGGACTGTGACAGGTACAGATGGGCTGTGACAGGTACTCAGGTACCCGGGTACTCAGATGGCCTGGTGACAGGTACCCGGGTACTCTGATGGACCGTGACAGGTTCTAAGGTACTCTGATGAACTATGACAGGTTCTAAGGTACTCCGATGAACTGTGACAGGTACTCAGGTACTCGGATGAACTGTGACAGGTACTCGGGTACTCAGATTAGCTGTGACAGTTACTCGGGTACTCAGGTGGGCTGGTGACAGGTACTCAGGTACTCGGGTACTCATATGGCCTGGTGACAGGTACTCGGGTACTCGGATGGCCTGTGACAGGTACTCTGGTACTCTGATGGCCTGTGACAGGTACTCAGATACTCTGATGGACTGGTGACTGGTACATGGGTACTCTGATGGGTGGTGACAGGTACTTAGATGGGCAGTGACAGCTACTCAGATGGGCTGTGACAGGTACTCAGATGGGCTGTGACAGGTACTCAGATGGACTGTGAAAGGTACTTGGGTACTCAGATGAACTGTGACAGGTACTCGGGTACTCAGATGACTGTGACAGGTACTCAGGTACTCCGATGAACTGTGACAGGTACTCGGGCACTCAGATGAACTGTGACAGGTACTCGGGTACTCAGATGGACTGTGACAGGTACTCGGATGGACTGTGACAGGTACTCAGATGAGCTGTGACAGGTACTTGGGTACTGAGATGGACTGTGACAGGTACTCGGGTACTGAAATGGGCTATGACAGGTACTCAGGTACTCGGATACTTAGATGGCCTGGTGACAGGTACTCGGGTACTCTGATGGCCTGTGACAGGTACTCTGATGGCCTGGTGACAGGTACTCAGATACTCTGATGGTCTGGTGACAGGTACTCGGGTACTCTGATGGGTGGTGACAGGTACTTAGATGGGCAGTGACAGCTACTCAGATGGGCTGTAACAGGTACTCAGATGGGCTGTGACAGGTGCTCAGGTACTCAAATGAACTGTGACAGGTACTCGGGTACTCAGATGGACTGTGACAGGTACTCGGTACTCAGATGGACTGTGACAGGTACTCGGGTACTCAGATGGACTGTGAAGGTACTCAGGTACTCGGGTACTGTGACAGGTACTCAGATGAACTGTGACAGGTACTCAGGTACTCCGATGAACTGTGACAGGTACTCGGGCACTCTGATGAACTGTGACTGGTACTCGGGTACTCAGATGGACTGTGACAGGTACTCAGGTACTCGGGTACTCAGATGAGCTGTGACAGGTACTTGGGTACTGAGATGGACCGTGACAGGTACTCGGGTACTCGGGTGAACTGTGACAGGTACTCAGATGAACTGTGACAGGTACTCAGGTACTCAGATGGGCTGTGACAGGTACTCGGGTACTCAGGTGGGCTGTGACAGGTACTCAGGTACTGAAATGGGCTGTGACAGGTACTCAGGTACTCGGATACTCAGATGGCCTGTGACAGGTACTTGGGTACTCTGATGGCCTGTGACAGGTACTCTGGTACTCTGATGGCCTGTGACAGGTACTCAGATACTCTGATGGGCTGGTGACTGGTACACGGGTACTCTGATGGGTGGTGACAGGTACTTAGATGGGCAGTGACAGCTACTCAGATGGGCTGTAACAGGTACTCAGATGGGCTGTTACAGGTACTCAAGTACTCAGATGAACTGTGACAGGTACTCGGGTACTCAGATGGACTGTGACAGGTACTCAGGTACTCAGATGGACTGTGACAGGTACTCAGATGAACTGTAACAGGTACTCGGGTACTCAGATGGGCTGTGACAGGTACTCAGGTACTCGGGTACTGAAATGGGCTGTGACAGGTACTCAGGTACTCGGGTACTCAAATGGCCTGGTGACAGGTACTCGGGTACTCTGATGGCCTGTGACAGGTACTCTGGTACTCTGATGGCCTGGTAACAGGTACTCAGATACTCTGATGGGCTGGTGACTGGTACATGGGTACTCTGATGGGTGGTGACAGGTACTTAGATGGGCTGTGACAGCTACTCAGATGGGCTGCGACAGGTACTCAGATGGGCTGTGACAGGTACTCAGATGGACTGTGAAAGGTACTTGGGTACTCAGATGAACTGTGACAGGTACTCGGGTACTCAGATGGACTGTGACAGGTACTCAGGTACTCCGATAAACTGTGACAGGTACTCGGGTACTCAGATGAACTGTGACAGGTACTCGGGTACTCAGATGGACTGTGACAGGTACTCAGGTACTCGGGTACTCAGATGAGCTGTGACAGGTACTTGGGCACTGAGATGGACCGTGACAGGTACTCAGGTACTCAGATGGACTGTGACAGGTACTCGGGTACTCAGATGTACTGTGACAGGTACTCAGATGGACTGTGACAGGTACTCAGATGTGCTGTGACAGGTACTTGGGTACTGAGATGGACTGTGACAGGTACTCGGGTACTGAAATGGGCTGTGACAGGTACTCAGGTACTCGGATGGACTGTGACAGGTACTCGGATGGCCTGGTGACAGGTACTCGGGTACTCTGATGGCCTGTGACAGGTACTCTGGTACTCTGATGGACTGGTGACAGGTACTCAGATGGACTGTGACAGGTACTCGGGTGACAGGTACTCGGGTACTCTGATGGGCAGTGACAGCTACTCAGATGGGCTGTAACAGGTACTCAGATGGGCTGTGACAGGTACTCAGGTACTCAGATGAACTGTGACAGGTACTCGGGTACTCAGATGGACTGTGACAGGTACTCAGGTACTCATATGGACTGTGACAGGTACTCGGTACTCAGATGGACTGTGAAGGTACTCAGGTACTCGGGTACTCAGATGAACTGTGACAGGTACTCAGGTACTCAGATGACTGTGACAGGTACTCGGGTACTCAGATGGACCGTGACAGGTACTCAGATGAACTGTGACAGGTACTCAGGTACTCCGATGAACTGTGACAGATACTTGGGCACTCAGATGAACTGTGACAAGTACTCGGGTACTCAGATGGACTGTGACAGGTACTCAGGTACTCGGGTACTCAGATGAGCTGTGACAGGTACTTGGGTACTGAGATGGACCGTGACAGGTACTCAGGTACTCGGGTACTCAGATGAACTGTGACAGGTACTCAGGTACTCAGATGGGCTGTGACAGGTACTCGGGTACTCAGGTGGGCTGTGACAGGTACCCAGGTACTGAAATGGGCTGTGACAGGTACTCAGGTACTCGGATCCTCAGATGGCCTGGTGACAGGTACTTGGGTACTCTGATGGCCTGTGACAGGTACTCTGGTACTCTGATGGCCTGGTGACAGGTACTCAGATACTCTGATGGGCTGGTGACTGGTACACAGGTACTCTGATGGGTGGTGACAGGTACTTAGATGGGCAGTGACAGCTACTCAGATGGGCTGTAACAGGTACTCAGATGGGCTGTGACAGGTACTCAGATGGACTGTGACAGGTACTCAAGTACTCAGATGAACTGTGACAGGTACTCGGGTACTCAAATGGACTGTGACAGGTACTCAGGTACTCAGATGGACTGTGACAGGTACTCAAGTACTCAGATGAACTGTGACAGGTACTCGGGTACTCAGATGGACTGTGAAGGTACTCAGGTACTCGGGCACTCAGATGAACTGTGACAGGTACTCAGATGAGCTGTGACAGGTACTCGGGTACTCAGATGGACCATGACAGGTACTCAGATGAACTGTGACAGGTACTCAGGTACTCGGGTACTCAGATGGGCTGTGACAGGTACTCGGGTACTCAGATGGGCTGTAACAGGTACTCAGGGGGCTGTGACCGGTACTCAGGTACGCAGATGGGCTGTGAAAGGTACTCAGGTACTCAGATAAACTGTGACAGGTACTCAGATGAGCTGTGACAGGTACTCAGGTACTCGGATACTCAGATGGCCTGGTGACATGTACTCGGGTACTCTGATGGCCTGTGACAGGTACTCTGGTACTCTGATGGCCTGGTGACAGGTACTCAGATACTCTGATGGGCCGGTGACTGGTACACGGGTACTCTAATGGGTGGTGACAGGTACTTAGATGAGTAGTGACAGCTACTCAGATGGGCTGTAACAGGTACTCAGATGGGCTGTGACAGGTACTCAGATAGTCAGATGAACTGTGACAGGTACTCGGGTACTCAGATGGACTGTGACAGATGCTCAGGTACTCAGATGAACTGTGACAGGTACTCAGATGAGCTGTGACAGGTACTCGGGTACTCAGATGGACCGTGACAGGTACTCAGATGAACTGTGACAGTGTCACAGGTACTCACCCGGGCCGAAATGCTGAGAGCTGCTCCCCTTGCGACTAGGTGCACGATGCCTCTGGAGTGGGTACAGAGGACACCGGGCACAAAGATGCACGGGTTGCCAGCAGGTGCGTTGCAGGTGGTGTGCAGTAGCGACGTAGACCAGGTGAGGCTGAAGCTGCACTGGAAGTAGACACCTGGCAGAACCGTGATGAGGCAGAGGCTGTATAGGTACCAGAACATACACTGGAGGGAGATCCTGAGGTACATACGAGAACTGGAAGTCCAGGAAGCCAGGCCGAGGGTCAAGCACAGATGATCAGGCAGAAGGATATCCAGGAAGCAAGCCAGGAGTCAAACACAGGTAAGTAACTCAGAGAATGTCCAGTAAGCAGGCCTGGGGTCAAGCACAGATGATCAGGCAGAAGGATATCCAGGAAGCAAGCCAGGAGTCAAACACAGGTAAGTAACTCAGAGAATGTCCAGTAAGCAGGCCGGGGGTCAAGCACAGATGATCAGGCAGAAGAATATCCAGGAAGCAAGCCAGGGGTCAACACAGGTAAGTAACTCAGAGAATGTCCAGTAAGCAGGCCGGGGGTCAAGCACAGATGATCAGGCAGAAGAATATCCAGGAAGCAAGCCAGGGGTCAAATACAGGTAAGTACCTCAGAGAATGTCCAGTAAGCAGGCCGGGGGTCAAGCACAGATGATCAGGCAGAAGAATATCCAGGAAGCAAGCCAGGGGTCAACACAGGTAAGTAACTCAGAGAATGTCCAGTAAGCAGGCCGGGGGTCAAGCACAGATGATCAGGCAGAAGAATATCCAGGAAGCAAGCCAGGGGTCAAATACAGGTAAGTACCTCAGAGAATGTCCAGTAAGCAGGCCGGGGGTCAAGCACAGATGATCAGGCAGAAGAATATCCAGGAAGCAAGCCAGGGGTCAACACAGGTAAGTAACTCAGAGAATGTCCAGTAAGCAGGCCGGGGGTCAAGCACAGATGATCAGGCAGAAGAATATCCAGGAAGCAAGCCAGGGGTCAAACACAGGTAAGTACCTCAGAGAATGTCCAGTAAGCAGGCCAGGGGTCAAGCACAGCTGATCAGACAGGAGGATATCCAGGAAGCAAGCCAGGGGTCAAACACAGGTAACAGCAGCGGTAGTCAGGAGGGTTCCGGGTCAGGCACAGGTAATCAGGCAGGTACAGGATACAAGATACTGGATACAAGGTACAGGATACAAGGACTGGAGCCAGGGACTCAGGAAGTAGAGACAACAAACCAGCAATTAGTGAAGGGAAAGAGAAGGCCTTTAATAGGCCAGGTAAGTGGTCAGGTGGGATACCCGGACGAGTGCGCCGAAGTACGGTATTTCCCTGACAGTGCCCCCCCCCTAAGGGCAGCCTCCGGATGCCCAGTCCAGGGTGTCTTTGATGGAATTCTCGTATTAATCAGGGGGCATGAATGTTTTCGGATGGTTCCCAGAAACTGTCTTCGGGGGGATAACCCTTCCATTTGACTAGGTACTGGGCCTGTCTTCCTCTCCTACGGGAATCCAGGATCTTTTCGACCTCGTATTCTTCTTCTCCTTGAATAGTGACGGGTGGAGGAAGTGCCATCTGCCTGCCAGGAAAAGAGTTGGGAATTACAGGTTTCAGTAAAGAAGCATGGAACACTGGGTGGATCTTATAGGAGTTAAGCAAATCTAGTTCAAAGGCGACTGGGTTGATCACCCTCTTGACCTCGAAGGGACCAATGAACCTTGGGCCAAGTTTCCGGGATGGACAAGGTAAACTCAAATTAGCAGTGGATAGCCAAACTTTTTCACCAACCTTAAAAGTCTGACACTCCTTTCTGCCCCGATTGTACTGTACCTCGTACCCTTTTTGAGCCTCCTTCATGGTCTGCTGAATTTGGAGAAAGTTGTCCTGAATTTTCTTGACCAGTTCCTGTGCCGCTGGGGTAGAGACGTCTGGAATGGAATCTGGAAGAAAAGAGGGGTGATATCCGTAGTTTGCCCAAAAGGGAGTTTGGTTAATAGCAGAATGTAAGGAGTTGTTGTAAGCGAACTCTGCGTAGGGTAACAGGCATGACCAATCATCTTGGGAGTAAGAACAAAAACATCTCAGATATTGCTCGAGGGTCTGGTTAGTCCGTTCAGTTTGGCCATTGGCTTGCGTAATGGTAAGCCGAGGACATAGAAGACTTGATTTCTAGGGCCCTACAGAGGTCTCTCCAAAACTTAGAAGTGAACTGCACCCCCCGATCGGAAGTGATATTGGCTGGCACCCCGTGAAGCCTTACGACCTCTTTAATGAAAATGTCTGTGGTGGTGGCAGCAGAAGGGGTACCCTTCATGGGTAAAAAGTGGGCCATCTTTGAAAGGCGATCCACCACGACCAGGATAGTGGTATAGGAATCTGAGGGAGGCAAGTCTACAATAAAATCCATGGAAATTTCTTTCCATGGACGTTCAGGAACGGATAGGGGTCTCAACAGGCCCCAGGATTTGGTGTTGGACCCCTTGTTTCTCTGGCAGGTATTGCAGGAAGGTACGTAATTTTGACAGTTCTTTCTCCAGCCTGGCCACCAATAGGACCGACTCACAAGGTCGGCCGTCTTCTGCATTCCAAAGTGGCCAGACATCTTGTGGTCATGGAGGGCCTGCAGGACTTGGAGCCTGACTGAAGGGGGAACAAATATCCGGCCATGGGCCCATAGTAAATCCTATCTTTTCTCCAGGAACGGTAAAGAGGGGACAGAGAATTGGTTGGAGGCTTGCTTAAGGACCACTGTTAAATCGGGTTGGATGGCGTGGAGGAAGTTATGTGCAGGTAGAATGGTGGCGGGACTCGGTATTCAGGAACATGCAGGATAGAGCATCCGCTTTGCCATTCTTGGAACCGGGACGGTAGGTTATATGGAAATTGAAGCGGGAAAAGAACAAGGCCCAACGGGCCTGTCGGGGTCTTAGGCGTTTTGCAGCCCTGAGATACTCCAAGTTGCGATGATCCGTAAAGATAAGAATGGGTTGAGAGGCTCCCTCCAACAGGTATCTCCATTCTTCTAACGCGAATTTGATCGCAAGTAGTTCCCAGTCACCTAAGTCATAGTTTTTCTCTGGGGGACTCAGTTTTCGGGAGGCGAAGGCGACCGGGTGGAGCAAAGCTTTTGGGCCACTTCTCTGGGACAGGATTGCCCCTGTAGCGGAATCAGAGGCATCTACCTCTAATACATAGGAGAGCTCTGGATCAGGATGCTTAAGGATAGGAGCGGAGGAGAACAGTTCCTTGAGTTTTTCAAATGCGCCTTGCGCTTGGGAAGTCCATTGAAACTTGGTTTGCTGGCGAGTAAGCTGGGTGATTGGGGAAACAATTGCAGAAAAACCTTGAATGAAACGTCTATATAAATTTGCAAATCCAATAAAGCGTTGAACTGACCTCTTGTCCGTGGGAGCGGGCCATTCCTGAATGGCCTTCACTTTTTGTGGATCCATCAGGACTCCTCCGGTGGTGATGATGAAGCCCAGGAACTGGATGGTGTCTGTCTCGAACTCGCATTTTTCCCCTTTGACATAGAGTCCATGTTTACGTAGGATGAGGAGGATCTTCCGGACATGTTGACGGTGAGTTTCTAATGAGTCGGAGAAAATCAGAATATCGAAATACCCGAGCGCCGTGAACCCGCGCATGCGCACCCGCTGCCCCGCGTACCTGTACTGTTTGCCGAGCCGCCCTACCGCGCGTGCGCATTCTTGGAACCCGGCGCAGAAGTACGGTATTTCCCTGACAGACAGGTACTCAGGTACTCCGATGAACTGTGACAGGTACTCGGGCACTCAGATGAACTGTGACAGGTACTCGGGTACTCAGATGGACTGTGACAGGTACTCAGGTACTCGGGTACTCAGATGAGCTGTGACAGGTACTTGGGTACTGAGATGGACCGTGATAGGTACTCAGGTACTCGGGTACTCAGATGAACTGTGACAGGTACTCGGTACTCAGATGGGCTGTGACAGGTACTCGGGTACTCAGGTGGGCTGTGACAGGTACTCAGGTACTGAAATGGGCTGTGACAGGTACTCAGGTACTCGGAAACTCAGATGGCCTGGTGACAGGTACTCAGGTACTCTGATGGCCTGTGACAGGTACTCTGGTACTCTGATGGCCTGGTGACAGGTACTCAGATACTCTGATGGGCTGGTGACTGGTACACGGGTACTCTGATGGGTGGTGACCGGTACTTAGATGGGCAGTGACAGGTACTCAGATGGGCTGTAACAGGTACTCATATGGGCTGTGACAGGTACTCAAATGGACTGTGACGGGTACTCAGGTACTCAGATGAACTGTGACAGGTACTCGGGTACTCAGATGGACTGTGACAGGTACTCAGGTACTCGGGGTACTCAGATGAACTGTGACAGGTACTCGGTACTCAGATGGGCTGTGACAGGTACTCGGGTACTCAGGTGGGCTGTGACAGGTACTCAGGTACTGAAATGGGCTGTGACAGGTACTCAGGTACTCAGAAACTCAGATGGCCTGGTGACAGGTACTCGGGTACTCTGATGGCCTGTGACAGGTACTCTGGTACTCTGATGGCCTGGTGACAGGTACTCAGATACTCTGATGGGCTGGTGACTGGTACACGGGTACTCTGATGGGTGGTGACAGGTACTTAGATGGGCAGTGACAGCTACTCAGATGGGCTGTAACAGGTACTCATATGGGCTGTGACAGGTACTCAAATGGACTGTGACGGGTACTCAGGTACTCAGACTAACTGTGACAGGTACTCGGGTACTCAGATGGACTGTGACAGGTGCTCAGGTACTCAGATGGACTGTGGCAGGTACTCAGATGAACTGTAATGCCGCGTACACACGAAGGGACTATCCCGCGGGATTATCCGCTGGACCGAAGTCCAGCGGATAATCCCCTCGTGTGTGGGCGCCGGCTGACTTTTTTTGGCCAAAGTACGGCGGACTAAAGTTTCAGGTTTTGTTCTCAAATTATCCGCTGGACTTGGCAGTCCAGCGGATAATCCGGTCGTGTGTAGTATGGTCCGGCGTACCAAAAAGGACGCATGCTCAGTAGCTATTATGTCACGGACTCGCTCGGTCTGGTAAAACTAGCCTTCGTTTTGAAGCTCGCACAATCGTCACGCTGCTGAAATTTTTTTTTTTTTTTTTTTTCTGACAGCGGGATTTGTATGTTATCGTACTTGAAGAATGATTTTGCCTTGCTGCTTGTATATTCACGCAGAGTACTCCCGAACGTTTTTTCTTCAGCATTCTTTAGTGAAGTTATATATTTGTATATATATATATATATATATATATATATATATATATATATATATATATATATATATATATATATATATATATATATATATATATATATATATATATATATATATATATATATAGATATATATATATATAGATATATATATATATATATATATATATATATATATTATAGATATAGATATAGATATAGATATCCAAATCACCAAATGAAAAATATATCTATATTTCTCAATAAGCCCAAAAAAATATATATCGATATCTACATATATATATATATATATTAATATATATAGATATATAGATCTATACGTGTATAAATATATATATATATATATATATATATATATATATATATATATATCTATATATTATATATGTACATATATCTCTATATAGATATTTTTTATTATTTGTTGGTTATCAAAAGGATTAGTTATTACACATGATACAATTGTGGAGTCAGCAGAGCTTGCCCTTAATTCAGATCTTAACCCTCACATTTCCAGCGACTGCACTTGCAGTTCCATTGAAGTTGCACTTTACACTTGTATTGTCAAATGAATGTTTAGACATGTACCTGCCTACTCCTAAAGAAACTATGTTTTTGAATAACAAGCACGTATATCATTATTTGATGAAAATTAAATGACCATTTATTCTGGTTAAAACAAACAAGGCAAAACAAAATAGGAAGGCAACACTGGAGCCACTTGTAGATTTTGTGAAGACTTTTTGCCCCAACGGCAGACACCAAGTTTGTGAAGCCAAAAATTAAGCTTGGGCACATTTCATACAATATAGGGAGCACAAGAAGATTGACCAGGAATCAGACAGACCAGGAACAGCAGCAGATGACATCTATGTCCCCAAGCTGTGGCACTACAACAGCCTGTGTCTTCTGTGAGACCAGACTGAAGCCAGGCAATCACTTCCGACTCTTCCCACCACGCTGCCCTGCACTCTTCCCTGCAGTCTTCCCTGCACGCTTCCTTGGAGGCTGACTTGTGGTAGGAGGAGGATTAGGAGGAGGAGGAGGAGGAGGAGGAGGAGGAGGAGGAGAAGAAAGAAGAAGGACGAGGAGGAGGAGGAGGAGAAGTTGGTGTCGGGCCTTCATGGGTCAGGCGGGTGGATTCTCGTAATTCACCCCTCAAACCCCCCCTAATTGCCTCAGAAATGAGGCCCTCACACAGGTGCCGTTGGCCCCTCTCCATTTCCAGCAACCTGCTGGACACGTAGCTGCCATAGGCCTCTTCTGGAAGGGGGGGTTTGTCGAGAATCGCACTCGCCTTCCGAATCAGTTGCAGTGATTCCTCCTCAACAATGGTCATCCTCCTGGGCCTTCTTGGGGGTAAGGGCAGGGGTGGAGGTAGACTTCTTAATTGGGTCTGGCTGTCACTCTGGCTCGTGCTGGGCCCAGCCACCTCCTGGCTCTCGCTGGTCATGTCCTCCTCCTCCTCCATACCACTTGTCCCGGCATCATCCTGGGTCAGCTCATCCTGTGTGCAAATAAAAACAAAAATCAAACACCTGTTTTGTGGTTTCTGGCCTCCTCAATCATCCAATTGTAAACTTAGGAACGAGCATCTAAATTTTCCAAAAGATCCAAAAGGCTATCATTTGGACCCCTGCATTTTCCAAGCAGATCACCAATGTTGTCTAACGCTTTTTTTTGCCACTACTGGATGTATGTATACACTATATATGTATCGATATGTTGCACCAACACTTTTTAGAAGTGTGCATAATTGTTGTCAGTTTTTTTCACAATTCTGAGTTCAGGGTGTTAATTGTTTCACATTTTAACGTTTACAGCATTAATATTCACACAATCACAATTTAGGCTACTAAATATATACCTGGCTCCAGCTGGGCGCATCAGCCTGCTCCAAGGTGGAGGGGTCTTCTCCTTCCGTGGAAGCCTCAGCTGGGGTGGAGGGAAGAGTGGAGGGAAGAGTGGAGGGAAGGGTGGAGGGAAGAGTCGACAGTGATTGCCTGGGTTCCATCTGGTCACCTATAAAAGTCAGTTGGTTGTAGTACCACAGCTTGGGTACATAAACATTCTCTGCTGCTGCTCCTGATCTGACTGATTCCTCAATCTTCTTGCGCTCCCGCTTGTACATGTGCCTTAAACTTGCAATTCTGGCTTCCACAAACTTGGTGTTTGCGTTGGGGACTTTAGTCTTCACAAAAGCCACAAGTGGCCCCAGTGTTGCCTTCCGGACATCCCTATTGCCATATAAAGGGTTCTTGAGCTGCCACAGGTTGGTATTTTTTCTGTACAGGGCAATGAATTCGGACATGAACTGCTGGTCCTTGAATGGATTCAACTGGGGTGATGACATGTTTGTTTCTGTTTTGTTAGTAATGGCAATACAAAAGACCAAAAACACAAATGTTACTTAAAACGCACAACCAGTTTTTCTTAACAAACATTACACAACACACCCACACACAGGCAGCAACACATCCACACAGGCAGCAACCCCTACACACAGGCAGCAACACATCCACACAGGCAGCAACCCCTACACACAGGCAGCAACCCCTACACACAGGCAGCAACCCCTACACACAGGCAGCAACCCCTACCCACAGGCAGCAACACATCCACACAGGCAGCAACCCCTACACACAGGCAGCAACCCCTACACACAGGCAGCAACCCCTACACACAGGCAGCAACCCCTACACACAGGCAGCAACACACACATATCCTTAAAAAATGCTGGCCCAAACCCAAAAAAAAAAACACAGTAATGCATCCTAGAAAACACTTACCTTCGTACAGAGCGCTCGCTACTTCCGTTCGGGAACACGTGGGCCCCTCAAACAGCCTTATATACACTGCGCACGCGTCGAAGTCCGCCTGCGTCCTCCGCGTCGCCCGCCCATGACGTTCCTCATGACGAGTATTCCCCGCCCCGCTTCCCCTCGTTGCATTGTTGGTGAATTAATTCATGAATATGGCGGACACATTTTCAGCCAGTAGCGCGGAGGAAAGCCAAGAAGCCAACACATCTGCATCCAGCAGCAGATATAAGGCCACCAATATGGCCTTTGAAGAGATGGTGGAGATGGTGGACATCCTCCAAAGGGAAGATTACGACGGGGAAAATGGCCCGTACCCTCGACCCAACTTGCGCAAGGACAAGATTCTCACTACAATCGTCAGCACCCTGGAGCAGAAATTCGGCGTACGAAGGGGCAAGGATCAACTGCGCAAGCGATGGTCCGACATCAAATCCAGGGAGCACGATCAGTATAGGAGAATTCGAAAAGCCATCAAAAAAAGTAAGTCAAGCACGTGCGCTACTATGGTTATACTTGATATGTCTAATCTTGCGCAGATGTAATTACCATTCGTCCGTGAAACTTGCGCAGATGTTATTACCATTCGTCCGTGAAACTTGCGCAGATTTAATTACCATTCGTCCGTGAAACTTGCGCAGATGTAATTACCATTCGTACCTGAAACTTGCGCAGATTTAATTACCATTCGTCCGTGAAACTTGCGCAGATGTTATTACCATTCGTCCGTGAAACTTGCGCAGATTTAATTACCATTCGTCCGTGAAACTTGCGCAGATGTAATTACCATTCGTACCTGAAACTTGCGCAGATGTAATTACCATTCGTACCTGAAACTTGCGCAGATGTAATTACCATTCGTACCTGAAACTTGCGCAGATTTAATTACCATTCGTCCGTGAAACTTGCGCAGATGTTATTACCATTCGTCCGTGAAACTTGCGCAGATTTAATTACCATTCGTCCGTGAAACTTGCGCAGATGTAATTACCATTCGTACCTGAAACTTGCGCAGATTTAATTACCATTCGTCCGTGAAACTTGCGCAGATGTTATTACCATTCGTCCGTGAAACTTGCGCAGATTTAATTACCATTCGTCAGTGAAACTTGCGCAGCTGTAATTACCATTCGTACCTGAAACTTGCGCAGATGTAATTACCATTCGTACCTGAAACTTGCGCAGATGTAATTACCATTCGTACCTGAAACTTGCGCAGATTTAATTACCATTCGTCCGTGAAACTTGCGCAGATGTTATTACCATTCGTCCGTGAAACTTGCGCAGATTTAATTACCATTCGTCCGTGAAACTTGCGCAGATGTAATTACCATTCGTACCTGAAACTTGCGCAGATGTAATTACCATTCGTACCTGAAACTTGCGCAGATGTAATTACCATTCGTACCTGAAACTTGCGCAGATTTAATTACCATTCGTCCGTGAAACTTGCGCAGATGTTATTACCATTCGTCCGTGAAACTTGCGCAGATTTAATTACCATTCGTACCTGAAACTTGCGCAGATGTAATTACCATTCGTACCTGAAACTTGCGCAGATTTAATTACCATTCGTCCGTGAAACTTGCGCAGATGTTATTACCATTCGTCCGTGAAACTTGCGCAGATTTAATTACCATTCGTCCGTGAAACTTGCGCAGATGTTATTACCATTCGTCCGTGAAACTTGCGCAGATTTAATTACCATTCGTCCGTGAAACTTGCGCAGATGTAATTACCATTCGTACCTGAAACTTGCGCAGATGTAATTACCATTCGTACGTGAAACTTGCGCATATTTGATGAAAGTTCCGTTTGTCTTCATAACGTTTATTGAGTTTACCTGGCTTTGGGTTGTTGGAGTTGTAAGGTTGTTTATTATTGTCACTATCTATACAATTCCTGCTGTAGTAAGGGTTTTAGGGGTAACTTACACAGGGACTCCAGAGGCTGTTTTGGGGGGGGGGGGGATAAATATGTTAAGCAGGGTCTCATGCTCACAATTCCCAAAAAATGCTCATCATCTCTAAATACTGTAGGTGGTGACTTTTCAAAGAAGTACACTCACCTGTCCCTTGGATGGTGCAGCTACAATCTCTGATCTTGCAATCATGAAATTAATGTTTGCGGCTTCACTTCCCGGGTCACTATTGGGCATGCGCCAGTTGCGCAATGCAATAGGACTGGTCCGCGCGAGCTCGGGGACCCCTGTGTGTCCCAGCAGACAGCACGGTGGGACGGGATGTGGCGTATACTTCTGTGGGAGTCTAGGGCCGGATGTGTGTGCAAATACCTGCCTTACACAGGTATCTGCAACCCATCCCCCCTAAAAGGTTCAAAATAAGACACCACAGGGGTGCAGGGATCCAATGAGCGGAAGTTCAAATTTAGGGTTGAAGGGCGGTTTAAGTATTGGAGTTTCATTAGATAGACATTTCAATTCTGTCTTCAAGTAGGATCTTCTAACAAACTACTAATAATTGGCAAGACTTTTAAACAATGTTTACTAATCCTATTTTGGCACTCAAATATCAGTGTGATTCAAAAGTGTACCTTTTTGTGTTCCATTACCATAGGGGGCAAAAGACTCAGACGTCAGTCCGAACCTACGAGGACCTCCCGGCATCACCAGACTAATTGGGCAGTTAGCCCAAGCCCGCGCGTGGATGTGGCGGAACAGGTCGTTGAAGTCGATCAAATCTGCACCCCACCAAGTGAGTGTCTCAGAACACAGATTGAGGTAATAAATTAAGGTCTGCATGTTTTTGACACTTTTTTTCTTGTGTTTTATCTACCCAACTTTTAGGTGATGCTGATCTGTTTGTGGAAGGACAAGCTGCGGAGCCATTTTCCACTGACAGTGCCCACAGGCTTATTGGCCAGATCATGGCCTGGAATCTGCAGCTGGAAAATATGCAGAAGGAGATGGCCACCATGCAGCAGGGAATGAAGGACATGATTGATGTTTTGGGGAGAATCTAAAGACCCCTTTTACATTTCTTAACATCAATCATGTCCTTCATTTCCCTTTTGATGCGCTGTTTAACTAATTGTAGAGGCCAAATTTTTAATATGCACACGGTATGTCAACATGTGCTATGTGCCATCAGGGGATCTCAATGGACGCATTTGGTGTTTGCAACCCCTAATGCTAGTAGGTGAGAGGGAAGGGGTTTCACACACAAAACACGTCCATTGATTCCCCATGATGGAACATAGCACATGTTGACATTACCCATTTTCCAGTTAAATTAGTGTGCATATTCAAAATTTGGCTTCTTGTGTTCATGGGTTACCTGTTGAACTTTGTAAGTTCTGGACTTTTACATTGTGTAAATAATTTCAAATGCTAAGCCTAAATTTTTTAACAATTTTAAACATGTTTTTATGTTTGTTTTAAAAAATCAATCCCAAAAAAAAAATATGTTGTGAGAAAAACACCAAAAAAATGTCAAAAAGATAACATAAAAAAAAAAAAAAAAAAATCAGGTTAAAAAAAAAAAAAAAAAAAAAAAAACCAAAAATACCAAAACAACAAAAAAAAAAAAAAAAAAAAAAAAGTTTTGGATGTGCACTATAATAAAAAAAATAATGTTTGCACAAATTCAAAAATGTGTGGCTTCTTCTTTTTAAATACTACCAGTTTGACAAAAACATGTTGTGGTTCATTGACAAAGGGGCTTATTTACTAAACGCTAAACAAGTTTGCCACTATTAAGATGTGCACTAGGACAACATATAAAACAGGCCAAATTAAAAGCAAAACAATACGAAACTACCAATATTTCAAACATAAATAACTGTATTTATTCTTTGTAAATCAAAAAGATGGTTTAAGGGTCTGCTGCCATTTCAATGGCCCCCCTACCATTAAAATACTGTAAATAAAGGTCCCGCACTTGCTGGGCTGATTGTGGTGCGGAACCAAGAGGGCGATTATCCAGCCCTGTCATGTTGCCTTCCACTCGGCCTCAGGGCCAATTGGTAAGGAGTATGTTCCTGAATGTTTCCGTAAATAATTGTGCATGACACAGCATGCAAGAATAATAGTATTGAGTTTGTACTCTGCCAGATGTAGGGATGTAAGGAGCAATCTGAAACGGTTGGCCATAATACCAAAGGCATTTTCCACCACCCTTCTTGCTCTGGCCAACCGATAATTAAAAATCCTCCTCTCAGGGGTGAGGGATCGTTGGGGAAATGGCCTCATCAGATGGTCACCCAGACCGAACGCCTCGTCGGCAATGAAGACGAAGGGAGTCCCTCCACATTATCTTCATCTGGTGGCAGCTCCAGCCCACCAGTTTGGAGACGATGACCGAACTCCGTGTGGTTGAAGACTCCTCCGTCCGACATCCGGCCGTTTTTCCCCACATCCACATACAGAAAGTCATATTGTGCCGACACCACCGCCATCAACACGATACTATGGAACCCCTTATAATTCCAATAGTATGACCCCGAATGGGGTGGGGGCACAATTCGCACGTGTTTGCCGTCAATCGCCCCTCCGCAGTTGGGAAAGTCCCAACGGGCAGCAAACTGGGAAGCCACAGTCTGCCATTCCTGTGGCGTGGAGGGACACTGTGAAGTCAAACAGAAAGATACAATTTAAATTATAAACCAGGCAAAACACCAAACTAAATGCAACAAATTAACAAACAATTTGGAAGAACATATGTATTTATTTAGTAAATCCTTGAAATAAAGCCAAAAGATTAAGGATAAAAGGGACAAATCTCTGATTGATGACCCCTCTGATGGACCAGAGAAGATAATAATGGGGATGTGGGTGGGGAGTAAATAATTGTAAGGTCACACAATACACATGCAATTAATTAAAGGTGTGTGTGGGGGGGGGGGGATAATTACAAGCTGACCAAAACCACATGATATTAATTATCAGGGGTGTGGGG